>DWHO01000197.1:0-23818 GCA_018247575.1 Eurytides lysithous rurik | reverse complement strand
CTCCGTTTTGTAAAGCGCGGGCCTATACCACTAGGCCACGGAGGCAGTAAAGTCGAATCAATAGGCTGCGTACTTTTCGCTGTTGCCATTTCTTAGTTGAAGCGGAAAAACCCTTAGCATTCACCTGGTATATTTCACTGATATTGAACTTAGAACTGCCGGGAAGCTCGTAGAAATTGATTAAAAAATGTACGTACATAGTATAAGTCAGATTTGAAGCCGGTTAATTTGTTTTTAATTTATTTGTTTCTTACAGCACTTTAAACAAATAATGTTATAGCGTACTACCAGCAACAGTTAGGGAACAAGCTCTTCTTATGCAGAATTTTTATAAGACATTTTAATCCTTTAAATATTATTATTCTATGTTGTTACAGATCTTCTCAGTTAACTTTTTTATTTCAAATTTCTTCGCTTTTCCGCACATGTTGTTTTAGCGATAGGAGTCTTTTAAAGGCTACCTGACGATTTTAATACATAATATTATATTTTTGAATAAAGAGCGCAGTTCCAAGGAGTTCAGAACTGTTTGATTTTAAACTGTACCATACTGTGACTATATGACTCTGTTCTGTTGTTGAAAAATATGTTTATTATCATCATTCGTGCTACTTGTTCGTGTCTTTCATAACTTCTATAAAATATTTAAGTAACAGACTCCCTTGCCTTATATACCTATGTATTTATACCCTATACACTGACGCGGCCGCAGCGTGTATAAGTGGACGTCATATATGTAAGAAATTTTTATTCGTTTCTTAAACATTTAGGTTTCCTACGGTTATTTTTTTTACCGTGCAGTACTAGGTATGTCACCAATTAGAACTGAAAATTACAAATTAATAAATTCACAGATACCGGTAACGAAATTTGAACTCAGACTGCTCGAGTGGAATTAAGAGTGAACGCCTGGACACTGCGTGCCTACAGCCGTTAAAAAAAAAAATTTAACCTTTAAATAACTTCCGCGTAGATTTATACTTGGCAGTGAATATTTGTTCAATCAATAAGCAAAAATTGTAAAATCACAATTTTTATTCATAGAAAAAGGAGACATAGCAACAGATTTATTCATTCAGCGCACCCAGAAATAAATTTTTATACTCCCCTATAATTAATTCGTATTCCCTATAATAATTTTGATAAACAGATTTATTGCGGGTTATTAAATTGACCTCCATCAGCTGCACCCTAAAATAAAATTTCGTGTTCGTTATTTCGCATCATAAAGAACTAAAATAATTTATTTTGAGAGCGTGATAAATTTTGTATGCACGTTTGGTATAAACTGATTGATCCGACTTTTCTCAAAACACACAATGATGTCAACTACGGGTTTGAGTTCTTTTCCTACTTTCACTTGATGTTCATGTCACGTCCGTCGCTTGTGTAATGAGCAGACAAGTTTTGTCGCGAGCATCTCATTGTCTAAAAACTTTATAACCGACGTAATGAACAACCACTCAAGTTTCAACTGCTCAAATATCATCTGAACATAATTAATGGTACAAATTTAAATAATACGTACAAGTTTGTTATGTCGTTTGTCTTTCTTAGTTATCGCGTATTATTTGACCTATTACTAAGAATGATTGACTGCCCGCGTCATACGTTGTAATTGTTAGTCGGCATAATCAACATAGCAGTTAATACTCTGGAGAATGATAATTTTTAAGTTTATCACCACACCCACACACTCGCAAAAGTGAAAGTGGCGCTGCCACCACACACACAATCGAATAAACATTTAACCCGGCTGTTGCGTAATGCACTATCAGTTTAATGGCTTCTCTTGGTATGATGGCCAATGTTTGTTTATATGATATATGGAAGGCCGGTACAATAATAAGAATGATCATGAGTCGAATACCACTTATCTTGTTATAAGAATCATTCTTAATCTTATTAAAAAGGATAGTAACAACACATATGCAGCTGGACGCCAACAATACGGATTTTTATATTCTGCTTAGCAGGATTTGTGTATATAATTAGATGTGCAAGTTTCCTTTCCAAGCTTTCTTTGTCGATCTTGCACTTGGTGAATTAGCAATGAGGTTGGATTAGTTATGCATGAATGATGAGTATTATAATGCTGTTCATTTCTTATCACAAGTTTTCATTCCAGTTTGCGCATCTACAAGAAAAAATTACAATATCTAAATAGATCTTTTAGAGGCTGCAAATTGTTAAATTGAAACTAATTTTTTATTTCACATTTCCTGATATTATGATTCATTTTGAGTCCATGATAGAGACTGGCTGAGACAAATCAAAGTTACCCCCTGTTACCCTTAAACTTTTAATCGTTTATTTTCGTCCGATCTACGCAATATGGCATCTTGAAGTTTTGTAGCGTCGGTATGTTTAGAATCAATTTTATCAAATCTTATTTGAGACCCTATGATTATTATTACAGGCCATTTTCTCTATTGAAATTAGGGTGCTTTTTTTAGTAGATTTGCGAATCATCCTTGGAACGCACCAGTGTTACTGTGCGATGATTTGAGCATTATCAAACTTGATCAGGCTAAACGGACCATTACATCAATGTACTTACTCGTAATGGTTGGGAACAATAAAAACGTGGTCGCAAATTACAGACGTTTTCAAACATTGGTACTTCACATCCGTTATATGTTCTTTAATTCGGGTTTTGCAAGATCATTTTGTTCACCTTGGTTGTAAACAATTCTCAAAATTCAAAAAAATTGCTATGCTTGAATGTGTGGATAACTTAAAAAAAACATCATAAATTGCAAAGTAAACGAGACACGCATACGTTTTAATTAAATTAAAATTAATTATTATTCTAATAGTAATTTTATTTTAGTAGTATACTGGGGACTTTTAGTCTGATAGGGCTAACAGTAAATAATAAAATAGTATTATAGTCTGATACGCCTGGCAGGGGAACCATAAATAATAAAATAACATTTCTAAGCCTACATTAACTTTTATGAAACAAAATTCTATGATATGACTACCAATTACCCAGCATTAAGCACTTAAATCACTGCCGAGCAAAGGAAACCGTTGTCTGAGTAATGAATTTATTTTTCTCTTATTTCCTATTGTTTCATATTTTGCTATTATTTTATCCAGGCTTGGTATAATCCATATAATTAATTACATCAAAATATGTATATGATCCCTGATGGTATATTTATTTATTTTTGGTCAAATTGGTTAATAAATCAGTGAGGTTTTTTTTCTTTAATTGTATAATATTCCAGAATGTTATCGAATGATTATGGTAATTTATGGTGACTAATTACATGTATAAAACATTGAGTTTTCAAAGGAGGTTTATTCAGTGACAAAAATGTACTAAAATTGTAAAAAGAGTGTTTGTAAAATGTAGGAATAAAACATAATAGTATTAACCATTATCAACTTAATAGTAATGAAATTTTCTTACAATTTTTTATATTTTTAGAAATTGTACATTATTAACCTGTAAAGTGTATTACAGTAAACCTAATTTTAGTACTTAGTAGTTACTTACATTTTAAATGAATCTTGGAAGGTGACGACATCGTATGATGCCGTAAAAACCTTCGTACAATGTTAAGATTTATAATATCATGTCATTACAAAGTGTTAACCATGTAATTAATTTCATGATGAATTATAAACATATTAATTATCACAGTAAGAAATAACGATGAAAGATATGCCCACCAGATGCAAGATGTTCTGTTCTGATTTTATTTTATTCGCATATAAAGTGATATTGTAGTGAGATAAGATCGAGTAATTCTGATGGTAAGAGAGAGATAGTTATATAAGTTGGTCATTGGCATGACGTCGTCCTTCAAACCGGAACACGGTTATACTCACACGTTACTATATGGCGGTAGAATAAGTGGCAAAGCAGTGGCAGATTTACCACTTACAAGAAATATGTATGAAACCTAAAACATTATCTTATACCGTTTAAAAAAAATGTGGTAAAAATTAAAAAGCAGCATTTTAACATAAACTTAGAGTAAACTTAGTCTGGGCATAAATACTGGTATAATTAAAAATAAATAAAATATTACTTTTGAATTTGGAATCTGTCATTTTTATACGATTGTTCATTGTGTTTTCTTATTTTCGCGTTTTTATATATTAGTTAATATATAATATATTGTAAAATATTTATTGTGATATTAAAATGGAGTGGGGCGATAAAGAGAACCGAATCGCTGTAATTGCATTACATAAAGTAGATATGGAGCCAAATACAATTTTTAAAATCCTCCATACGCTTGGTATTAGTCAAATGTTTATGTACCGGGCGATTAATAGGTACAATGAAACTGCACTGAAAATTTGTGACGGAAAAATATCTGGCCGTCCACGTAGGGAGGTAAAATAAAACAACTACTCGTCATAAAGCTCGATCCACCAAATCTTGGTTAGAAACGAGCGTTCCGGACTTCATCAGAGCTGAAGTCTGACCGTCATCTAGCCCTGATTAGTTATTAGTGGTTAGTCCTCTACTGGATTATATTTTATGGTCAGTTTTAGAGAGTAAGGCTTGCTTTAAACGCCATGATAATTTAGAGTCCATACGATTGGCAGTGAAGAATTATCCCATAGAAAGAGTGCGTGCTACTATTGATAACTGGCCTCAACGTTTAAAGGACTGTCTTGCAGCCAATGGAGACCACTTCGAATAAGCTTTATATGGTTTTATATTAATGTATTAAACTAACACACTGTAATAGTAATAAATGTTACGTACAATAAAAAAAAATGGTTTTCTTTGTAAGAATATTTATGGAAAGACTAAGTATTATACTCGTACATCATCTTACGTCTCATCGTTGACTTCTGGCGTTCTATTTCTTCTATCAATTGCCCGATAGCGAAGTGAAACGATTATAGGCCAAAACGATTATAGTAACTACATTTTTCTTAAAAATGCTTTTTTCCGTCAAAACCGTCTTATAATGTGCACTGTCGTTGATAAGCCTCGAATAAAAAATCATCAGCAATAAGTGGAAAGATCGTTCTGATACTAAACACATAAACAACATCGGTAAACTAAATAAATATTACGAGTAGTAGAAAATATTATATTTTTACAATAGCACTATCTAATACAATAAGCACTACTTGTTTTGCGATCGATGAAGTGTCAAAGCGTTAACTATTCGCTTTGCGCAATCGACATAATTTCATTTCGTAATAAAGAAAACCGAGTGGAGAATAGAGTAAATCGTGGACGATTGTCAAACAACTAAGTGGGGCTACGGTGTCAGTTGGCCGCCGCTGTCGACTCCCTGCCCTGACCGAACATCGTCGCCGAATCTGTCACCGCACACGCAACCGGGGTGTATCGCGTCATCGTAACGTAACCACGTTTGATAACCCGGCGACTTTCTCTCTCGGATGAGCGGCGGCGGGCCTGCCAGTCGTACAGCCTCACTCCGCCGTAGGCAGCGGACCGGCTCGTTCGTGACGGGCGCGTACCGCAACTCGAAGGCGAAGCGCGCGAAACCCTCTGACAATCAGTGACCACGGTACAATCGAACGTTGTGTTTTTGTTGTTTTGATCATCATTACTCAGAGACTTCTGTGGGTTAAAATGGGGGAGTTCAAACGGTAAGTCAATACGTTAAAAACAATCGAAAATAATATAGTAGTAAATGATACAAGCATCGAACATCTCAGTCTTTGTCCTTTTAATCACATTTACAAACAAAATTCCTCTCGTCTGGCAAAGTAGGACAATGCCAAACGTAACATAGTTCAGCGCAAATTATATACATCTTGTAACAACATTGTAATGGGCTAAAACTTATTTCTACTAAATTTGCTTGCTTCCACACTCAAGTCCTCTCTATAGCTTTAAGCCCACGGGTGTCGAGTTTGATTGACGTGACTTTTATACATGTTATGATTCGTTCTTTGTATATGATGCTTTTGAAAATGTTACACTAACATAAATTAAAAATTGCAATCAATTTTTTACAGATTAACTTTTCGTCAAAAGGTTATTTATATTGTACACGACAAAGCTAATATCCAAACGCCAGCTAATAACATTTGAAAGTTTTTAAACAAAGGATTGTTATTTGTTATTTGTTCTCAGCTTCCTTATTGGGTCATCCTGCTTATTAAATAACCTTTAGAACAGTTTTCATTTCCCCGTCTCCTTAGGTTAGGCTTAATAAAGTTTGACAGGTTTCATTTTTCAACCGTTTGCAAATATATAAGTTGTCGCTTAATAGCGAAATTAAAATTAGAACAAAAAAATATTGTCCGCTGTACATTCTATACTTAATTCTTCTTTTAAATAATTATGTATACAATAAATACCTGATTAAACTTCAAAATAAGGTTCACCTTGTGTTCACAACATAAGATACTTCAAAGAAAAATATTTTATAGAATATATGTCATAAGAGGTACATATTAGTTACTTCTACCAATAAAATGTATGTACATAGCTATACTAATATTTAGTTCAAGCTGAAATGAAATTCAACACACTATATAACTTTTGATAACTCATAGCATCAATTTTCCAACTTATTATTTGTCTTGTGACAATAGTAGTAATATTTTAGCAATACTTTTCATTGACAAACGAAAGTAAAGAACTTTTGTTAAGCAATACATAAAATATTGTTGTTGTTACAATGTGTGTCGAGGTTACGTGAGTGACCATGGATAGAAAAAATGTGCATCATGTTATTTTTAAAATTATGTTTAAATTAAATTAACTCTGAAACTGTACTAAGCTTGAACCACGAAGGTTCTTTATTTTTTGCAAATAGATCAAAGCTTTTACTTAAAGACTGCCCGAGTTGCCGATGACCAAGTTTTTTCCGATCAGCTTGATACTTTAACTATGACGTTCGTCTCCATGCGTATTCTATTAGATAATTTTCGCCTACGCACAACGCGACTAACCTTCACATGCCATTCTCAAAATCTGGCTAGCAAACCACCACTGTTTTCCCGAATATTTTTCCCACCTACTACCACCATCTTGTGGAATCGGTCGTAGCCAACGATATTTTCGGCCAATACGACATTGGCGACCTTCAAGAAGAGTGCATATTTTCATTTTAAAGCCCGACAACGGATTCGCAAGTCCCTTGTAATTACAGTGAACAGTCGTCCCTTGTTCGTTTAATCCAGATTTAAAAAAAAAATAAAAGCTTAATCAAAAATTAAAATTTTGAAAAAGGTAACAGAATCACATATTTTTTTTTATATAGAAATTGAATAAACTAGCCGTTATTTTACCTGAGTATTAGTGAGGACTTCCCAAGTACCTTTTTAAGTAATTGTTTTTAAGCCAGATAGTTAGTAGTGTTACTAACCTCTGCTTTAAGTTACATTTGCGGGTTTCTGTTATTACAATGCCTCTTTATAATTTTAAATAATTCTTAAAAGAAGTTATACATGTTACACATCTTAACATTATCAGAAACCTCATACCTTTAATACTGATAACTATGAAACGACTGACAACAATCATTTGGAAATTATACCATTATATATAACTAGTAGACGGATATATAACTGGAGATCTTGCAAAATATTTGAAGAGTTATAATTAATGATGGAATTACTGGGCCAAAACTAGGTGTTAATTTATGCCCCTTATATTATCTCATTAATGTTTTTATATGAAAGCAACTATTAATTTTTCATTATAATTTAAATGATTCAATGTTAATTAATGTTATAAAGGTTTACAGTAAATAGAAAAAAAAAGAAAGGGTGAACCTATAGGGGCTAATATATTTTTTATTCCAAAGAATAACATTCGGAATTCAAAATTGAAGCAAATTAGCAATTAAGTACTTGGTGTTGTGCGACACATCTAAAATTCAACTAAATCTTTTTCCTGTAACGATGGCTAAGTTTTATACGTAACAATTAAATTGACAGCAACGGACATTCGCATCAGCAATTAAATCGCAATGAAATATTTATTATTTGTATACATTATTCTTGAAGCAAATATTTCATGTCGGGCGTCTTCCTTTGAAATTATTTGCGTAATATTATTTGTATAAACGGAGCTAATTAAACGGCTAGGTAATATTGCATCGCTGTACTTCCTTGTAGACTATTTCATAAGAGACCCGCTTTAAATATTTATGCATACTGAATAATTTATAATTACAAGTACCGATTGCTGTGACATCTTCACTCTTAGATACAACTCATTGAATTTTAAATTTACGTATCTAATTATTTTAATTTTATAAATATCAAAGGAGGAATTGACTTAAGTCACGATTCTTTAACTGAATTAATGTCGTCATTATGATTAATTGTTTTAAGGGTGTTTGTAGCCTTTTTTACCACATCAACATCGCAATAGAGGGTATATATAGACACACCAGATTACGTAATATGTTTGTTCTTAGGATTGATCATGAGATAAGCTAAAAACACCCTAACGGAAAAACCTAATTACATCGAATCATAATATCATTTCTCTTCTGAGATCATCCTTACTTCCCCGAAATACTTTGATGTTAAATCAGATGCTATAAATAAACGTTCGAGCATATGTTTTCCCCATGACGGTGGGACGGAACTTACATAATAACTTTAGCATATAATACAGCTGGAGAGGATACAAAACTTGGGATGTATAATATAAAGGTGATTTGAGCAAATATCAGGCAAAATAAAGATTCTTAGCAGTTTTCTATTGTTGGTGAATTTAGTAACTTAAATTTCTTTTTATAATTTTTATTATTTGTCAGTTATTTTATAGAAACTGTTACCGCACGGTCTTGATTAATTAAGGGTAACAGACAGCTGATAAAGTAATCGAATAAAACTACATTCATTATTTGCGATTTAAAACAAATCGATAACACTATACAAAATCATAATAAATCATGTTATTACTTTTATGTATATGAATGTAAAATGTGTATATAAATGATTGTTATATTACATAATATAGCTAGTCGAGTCATAAGATTTATATTTAGATGTATAACGAAAACTTTTGAATTTTCAATGCTGGCTACAAAAATATTTATTGAATTCGAATTTCAAGTGTGTAACATGTGATGATTTATGTGTGGACGCTTAGAGAAGACCGAATTGCAACCGAATCTAAATAACACAGACGTGGAAATTACTATGATTATAAAGTTACAAAACTTAGTTAAAAAACTGTCAAAAATTTATAAAATAACTAGCGATCGGTTAGTGGCTGAATCCGACCGAATATAATTTTTTGACTTTGATTTGACAGATAAAGTGTTTGACAACAACATACACAACAATAATCGTTAACGATGAACGAAATAGTTTATTTAATTTAATATATATTTTATGAATTACACGAAAATAAATAAAAAAATAATGTCCACAAAGCTATAACTATAACTTTGCCAAATTTCATTCTCCTTCGCGAGCTCAATAGGCTATAAAAAGGGGTCCAAAGTTTTCTCTTCATGCATTAATATGTAGATACTGTATAAAAACGTGCAATATAAATAAAAATATAAAACTAAAACTTATTCATAAATAACCACACTCTTTCTCTTGTAAAATACGCATATTGTTTTACGATATAAACAAAAATAACGTATCTATAAAATAAACATAATTACTTATCGATTATTATAAAATATTGAAAAAAAATTCCCCTTTTTTTATTGTACAATGTGCATATACTAAAGAAAGTATACTTAACCTATATTGCTATTGGTAAAACAAATGAATGATGTAATTACGCTACATTAAAAAGCAGGTCGCTATTGAAATTTCGGGCACGCGCCACTAAGGCGAACATCCTTGATGACTTCAATAGTCCATTACGTAACTTGATATATCATTGAAGGATCGTGAGAGAATTTTGAGTAAAAAAAATTAACAATATAACGGTTTTTCAACAACTAAGGAGCCGTGGTAACTCGATATACTAAAGCAACCTGGTTTCCTGGATCTGGTAATTCTCAAGTAACATATTTAAGTGCTGATTTAACGAGTGCTTAACTTAAAGCCTGTAGAGCAAGAACAGTTGTTGTTTCACGGACCATCAGCCTCGGAGCAACACGCCAAGTCATGACGAGGTTCCTGGTAGATCAGATCGTGAGCCGCATGTCCACATGAGTAATTCTGCTACGGTAGGGTTCATTCAACTCCAAGTATCCTCCATCCAACTAGTAGAGAGCTCGTAGAAGATATATCGGTATAGATGACGAGAGCAGCAGGTCCCATTTCTCGAGGAGAGCGACAAGGCTTCCCATAACAACAAAGCCCCACCATTGGAACCATTTAGTTTATTCAAAATCAAAAATTGACACTATGGTAACACAAGTAATTGTAGCGCCCATAACGCGACACGAAAACATGGATTAAGAGTTATACTAAGGCTAACTCAATACTCAAATATTTATTGCATTCTATACTGTACAAAGGTATTATTATTATAAACGGTATATGATATTATGTGTAAAAAAGACCTGGGTGCGCAATGCAATCTCGGAAAGGAGGAGGTATTGTACAAAAGCATTAAAAACAAATATATATACATAGGTATGATCTTATAAGCTTTTGTCGTTTACACGTTTTGCTTGAATGACAAAAGCTAACACAGCAAAAATCTCTAAAGATTATTCTATTTTCCGAGAGTATTTACAACTTCAAGAATATAAATTTGAAATAAAACGCAATAGAATCTGTAAATAGTATCATTTCATAAATCATATATTATCTCAAATAGTTATGATTATAATAAAATTCCAAACATATTCTATTCTAATTTTATTTTTATTATTATTATATTTTTTTAATTTTTGATAATTTTAATATCTAATTACGCCCACACCCTTCAATTTGCAGTGCTCGAAAAGCTACTAACATTAATATACCAGCAATACATAAAATATTTTGTTCATTTGAATTTCGAAAAAAAATAGAATAAAACTTTCTTCTAAATAATCGATGGAGGTTACGACGGCATTGTATATAAATACGACACGAATACGTGCACAGTACGGGCCAGTGTGGATAATGTCATTTTGCGCAATCGCTTGGACCTCAGCCTTCGAGTCAACTGTTACATAATCATGCGTTTTCGATTTCTTCCAGCCGCAGGCGGATTCACTTTCGTTAATGACGCGAAGGAAATAACTAACGCTTTCCATAAACTTGTAACGTGCCACCCGTACATTTCGCGATGGAGAAAAATTGCTGTCAATATATTGCTTATATTGACAGCAATTTTTCTCCATCGCGTCACGCATCACGTGAGACTGATATAAAAATGACGGTATTGCAATCGTATTCATGGCTGTTGTCGAGCTTATTTTATGTTTTATACCTAATTTGTTTAAGTCCTTTGCACCGGTGCGAGTGATGCCTTACTTACTTTGTTTGTGAAATTCCAGAAATAAAAATTAAATATGAGTAAATAATATTTAAAAAAAAATTAATGTAGAGATTGGTCGTGAAAGAGTTACGTCTAAATTTGTAAAAGCACAAGTATTTGACGATTAATATAAAAATGAAGACTAAGTTATTATATATATATGTATATTGTATTGAAAAGAAAAGTGATACGTAAAAACTTATATTAAAGACGAAAACGCTCAAATATGTTTAATGGGTATTGAAAAAAATAGGAATAAATACAAGCCATACAAAAACTAATGATCAACTGCCATAAAAATCCTTTAGTGGAACAAAAATCTCAAGTTGAAGGCTAGCCAAACGTACGAATTAATTGAATAAATCGAAAAGTAGTTTTGTGTGCCAAGTTCTTTTCGCGGACCGGATACGGACTCTTAACACGATTAATAATAACTTTACGATATGCTGCGATACATTTTTTTAAGAAGTAGCTCTTTTGCAGAGTCCGCGTGAAGTAATACCACTGGATTGTCAGTTATATAACCGCCAAGCTGGAATGTATGCTTTACTATGTTGCGATTTGAAGGGTAATGAAACCGCGTAATTATATGTGATATCTTAAAACTCTTGTTGACAACCGTAGCACGGAACCAAACAGGGTAGAGACGAGCGGGCTCACGACTTGCTCTATCATCATTTTATCTCTACAAAAAATACCATTATTAAAATTTAACACTGGTAAATTTCCTTGAGTATATTTATGGGTAAAGTAAAATCTTGTGGAATGACCGACTGGTGCGTTCCTACCACGTTCGCTTAAGTAACAGCTGCGTCTTCGTTACGGCGTAGCAACGGCGTAATGTAATTTCCTTCCCCGGATATCATGTAATAGCATTCGGTTTTTTATTAACATGCTAACCATGTTTATAAAGCACGCCAATTAGAGTGATACACGAATCCTATATCACGTAGGTAAACTACACGTATTCCAATCGCAGCTATAATTAACAATAAATTATTTTTAGCACTATAGATTTATATCATAATAACGTCAGCTGTTTACTCCCTCAACCTTCACTTAAACAGTTAGTATACCTTTGCACCAGGCGTATTCTCTAAAGAAAGACTTCGCGGATTGTATGCTGCCCAATAGGGCAATATGAATACATACTTATTCACTATAATGTCGATCACGATTTGTTCTGGATCCGATCTCGTGGACTAAAACATTATATAGTTTTACAATTATCGCACTTTACATCTTTTGAGTCATAATTAGAGGCCTTACATTATCGAAGGTTGAAGAGGCGATTAGCTTAAAAAGTTATTTACTAGCAACAACCGTCCGTATGCAACATTATCTTTAAGCAATTACTATGTAGTTAATGTAAACATATCACACTGTCATTTAAAGAGGATGAGACGAGCTAGTCGAACGCCTAAAGATAACAAAAACACTTGCCGTTAATAATAAACAGTGCCACAAAGTATCTTGAACTGAAACAGTTCAAGATTCACCCACCCGTCATCCAGAGATTTAATACGGTATATCTCTATGCCTAGTTATTACGCTGAGACCATTGCTCTTTAGACTGAAACAACATTACTATTTTGCCTGTCGAGTAAATAAGTAAAAAAATCGTCTTAAATAAATATCGTAATGTAATTTTGTATAAAGGTATTCTCGATTAGTAATTTTAAAAGTTCATTAAAAGTATAACATTTGAAAGTATTTATACATATATATGTATCGTAGTGAATTACCAAATGATTATGAAATAGGGAAATTTGTCGCCAAAGACACCGAGTGGTACGGTAGTGGGTTATAAAAATGAAATTTATATCGATGATTCACGATGCTTCGTTGAAGTCTTTTTAAGGTAACTTGAGTATGACACAATTGACTAATTTAGAGAACTCACTGATATTACTTTGTAATATCAAACTTTAAAGTAATACAAGACAAAAACTTTAAAAAAACTGTAACTTGGCGTAATTTTAAGTTTGTTTAACCATACCCACCAGAAAATAAAATAAAAACATTATTCCTTTAAGTACCTTGACAAATAGTAAGTAGATAGACAAGCTTAGGGATATTCGTGTAATATTGAAACTATGATATGGAAGTCTTAAAAATAAATTTATGAGACATATGTACATGTGTGTGTGTGTGTATGTTTTTGGAACTATTTAACGATAACGATGAAATTGTAATAAAATTGTTACACACATTCTAAGCAGCATTTTGAACCGTATCTAACCCGCTAAGGTCATGAATACGACACACAACGCGGTTAGGAAGTAATTAGAGGCCAATCAACCTATCCGAGGTTCTATTGACGAGTTAATTGCCTCATCAATGAAACAAAAAAAAACATTCTTACAGCGCTGAGAACAAAAGCGCGGAACTCACTTTAAAAAAAAATCAAAATACTTTTCGTCAAATAAATTCATTTGTGACCTTTTAGTTCATAATATAACATTTTAAATGTTATTTCGTATTAAATCGGTTTTAATGTTGTTTTTAACCACAATAACTTCAAACGCTTTTCACTATCCATAGTGTTATTTTATGGAATAAATTCATTTTATACATTTAAATTTGTTTACATGGACGACCTTAGGACGTTACTTTCATTAGCTATCTGTTTTCTTGTTTCGTTCGCGAGAAAACCAATATTCGAGGATCTTACCATTAGAATTAAATTTAATTATTCTATCTCTGCATAACGCTGCTTAACATTCAAGCCTCTTATCTCTTATCATTGATATATCAAAATTAGTTACATTGTGTTAATTTTTTTTAAAAATTAGTGTATGATTTTCATAAAACAAAAATATTAATGTACAAAAAAAATATGACAAGTTTTTATTAATTTACCCAAAAGTAGTTTTTGGTTACTTTTATATTTATATGACTATGAAAAGTTCAATAACTCAAGCACGACGTCCAAGGTTGACATAAAAATAAATCCTATTTTCTTACGTCAATGGTAATGAGTGTGTCTCTAGGTGTATTCAGAAAACGATATCGGTTAGTAGTAAACTGACTTAACTTTTACATTGCTGATATTAGATTAAGTCAAAAACAAACTAAATAAAAATAGGTAAATATAAGTTTATATTATTTATTTGATTATCAATTTACAATCCGGGCAGTAAATACGTAATAATCTTATAAATAGGCAATAATCTTATACAAACTAAAGGCGTAAACATGACCAAAATGGCATCGAAGGCTGATTTGCTTCCCGATAATTTGTATGAAACCGGCATAGACAGCATTGTAAAGTGGTTAAGTAATCGCGTTTCCCCGCTACAGTAGATTTTCGCAAGCCAACCGGCCGTTGCCTCACAAGAGTCACCACGTCATTATCCATTCGCAAGAGCATTCTTTCGGATACAACGTTTTCTGGTTAACTGCAACACAGTTCTGGGGGCCGCCGCTGGAACCACGTGACGGCCCAGTCTGTAATTTTTTTGTGGCGAATGAAGCGTGGCAAAGTGTCGATTGGCAGCCGATTTGGACTAATTATTACTTAAGCGGAATTAGGCTATTTCCAATCTTGTGACTTGTCATTTTGTGTAGTGACGACACGATATAAGACGAATATTTGATAACCTATTTTTTCAATATTGATATATTATCATTAATATGATATACACAATTGAAAATTCTAACTTATATATGTGGAAAAAGATTTAACGTGTTTTAAATGCGCTTTTGAGTTTAATTTGTACACTGTTGACGTAAGGTTTAACATTTTTAGCTGCCTCAGTCACTAATTCGATTACTTACTATATTAAATTTTGCTAGATCTCAAATCTTCTCTAAAGATTACTGTAATATTCTAAGAATAATTTACGAGGCCATTGGAATACAAAATCCTAATTTAAATAGAAGAGATGGTTGGTTGCTCTAACTAGCGTTAACACTAATTAGAAATTCCAATCCCATAATCTAAAGATATCAATATGTATAATTATCACTATCATCTCACAATCCAAGGGTGTAAATATGATCTGCATAGATCGAATGATAAATAAATAATTAAAAAGATAACCATCTCTAACGAGTATTCGAAACGTGAAGATTTTAAGAAACAAATTAAACACAATAAAATGCAATGCGTAGTATTCGGCTAATTACAGATAATTGTACGTTTTGATTTTAATTAATATTAAATGTAGGAAAACCACAGACATTATTGTTGTCAAATTGTCTAACATGCGGCGATTGCGAAAACAGTATAATGCGTCATAAACTGTGACTTGTGTAGGACTATCGTCACATGTTGCCGAGCGCCCGCATAGTTAATATCTAATTACGTCATACCGGGTTACTTCAGATGCATTCGCGGATGTATTATAGAGGGATTTAACCACAATCAAATAGCATTCCCAGAATTAACATATTAGTGTCGGTCGCCTAATAATATCATCGAACCGGTTTCAAACGGAATTCTAAATATAGTTCAACTACTTAAACTAAAATTAGTAAAATAGATATTTTTCGCTTTACAAATTTACTTATTGAATCTTATTTCTGCAACATTTATATGAAAAAGGAAATTCAACCAAACATAAATTCAAATTCTGAATTTCATAATTGTTCATATATCAAATATGAAAACTGAAGTTTATTTCTCAGATTTTGGCATAAAGCTCGATAAATTTTCAAATAAAGCTTACGAAACTTCACAGATGCGCCCGGCATCAACTTTCATTAAGTATTTTAAGCGATTAACGCATGTTGATTCTCTATTTAAATATTATTACACGTAATTACAGCGGTTTGCATTTTTACACACTTAAAATGCACATGAAATGAAAGTAAGCGTACGTATTAATAGTAAAACGTTATTTTTATTGTAGCTGTTGATTATTTTAAAAGGGACTTCCGCATTGCGTTATTCGTTGCACGAACTTTGTAAAACAAAGGTCTTCGGACTAACCTTATATTTGATTTTTTTTGTAATATTATTATTATATATTTGTATTGTTTCGTGAAAATCTTGTTTAAATTTTCAAATAAAATTAAACATTATTTTTCTTGTTTACTTTCTGTGCAATATCACATTTAGATTTTTTTATTTAATTATACATATTACTAATATAACTATGGACACGATTTCTTAAATAAAACGCTATGATGAACACTCAGAGATGTTTAAAACGCGTGTTATTTTCACGACATTCGTACAAAACAATGGAGTATTGCAAAGAAGCGTGCACGCAAGATGCCAAGTCACATGCGCACAGACGACGCTTAGGATATCGCTCGTCTAGAATCAAAGGTCGTTCAAGTATCCGGCTCATGAGGTCACTTTAACACGTTCCGATGATTGCTTGTTTTTTTAATGGCATCTAGTGTAATTAGACGATGTGCGTAACATGCCAAAAATTATTGATATGTGTAATACAACTGAATAGTAATATTTTTGGGTATTGACAGACCTGTACTTCGTCGCCACGTCATATCTCTTATTGCTTTGTTATGTCCTTTAAAGATTTGCTAAACCTTTTTATATACTTATCACTTTGCTAGTATAAATTTCGTTATTTCGTAATTTTCTGAGTATTTTGAACTTTTTCGGAATAAAAAACAATTGCTCGGATGTACCGTTACACAGCCCTAATCAAAAACACACTTTTCCGTTTACATTACTTGTAAGAATAGAAAAACATTCAAACCGTCAGTTATTATTAATAATAATGACATTTGTTTTTTTGTAATGAAAATGTCTGTCTGTCGCACTTATGCTTCGTCATTCTCTATATCTCTTTATTTTTAATATTAATATGTTCAACCGACTTCAAACGACTTGTCTTCTATTTCCGCACCTTTTTTACAATATCCAATGTTAAACTTGATTTTCACTTCCCTATTAATAGTATAGACACCTTAACTACTTGCGCAATACATTTGTACCAACTAAAACATTCGACTTTTCAACCCCATGCTATTCTTGATTAAGATTCGCTTTCACTTCTACACTTGGATATCTATTATTGTGATACAACTTAAATTGATTCACTTTATACACGCTTAAGAAAGAAGGGTTAAGCACACAGATTTATTTGAATGTTTATGTCATGCCTTTGTTTGTCATGTCTTCAAGCTTCACGTACTTATGCATATCATCTGTTATCTGAGGAAACCACTTGTACCCTTAAAGGCATTTCAACCCCATCGAAATATTGAATAGTCATAAGTGATGATCATTCGTTCGTTTCGTTCTTAGCTAACTCTTTATTAATATACTTATCTTTACCTTTGTGGAATAGGAAGACATTAAAGACGTGAATATTTATTTATATTTTCGAAGTCCAAAATGAATCCAAAATGAATGAAGTTCTTTGTTAAAGTCTAAGTAATACACATCTGCGTAAACTGACGTTTCAACTGATGATAAGTGATTATCCTAATAGACGTCTAAAAGTCCAAGTAGGTTGAAAACGTATTTCAAACCATTAAAATGGCCCTCTTTTGAAAACCGCCCTTTTGGTAAAATTTACATAATTTAAATTACATAAGTTATATATATGCCTCTTACAAAGTCCGGGTGGTGGTAAGGTTATTCTACCACTAAGCAGTACTACGTAAGCACTACTCTGTTCCCGTTTGAAGGACAATCTTGCTTAATACCGCTTGTAATATAATACCGGTTGATGAGCGGAACGCAATGCCAAGTACGTTCTGCCCGATACCTATGTTGTCATGAGCAGACGTGTCGCTAAACATCAGGCGCGCGACTTGCTCGTTTTGTCACTTTACCTCCCAGAAAAAAAGAAGGAATGCATTCATTCACACTCCGAGACCGCACTGGCACAGGCCATGGTCACATAACCGAGCATTTTAAATAGTCCAGCCAGTTTTTTCGAGCATGTTAACACGATATAAATGCGGCGGTCAGCCGGACGCTGTGAAAGTGGACGGTTGACATTGCGAATGTCGAGGCTTACGCGTTACCGCTGCCGACCGCGGGCCCCAAGGATACCAGAAACTCACCCCACCGCCGTTTCTGAGTGCAAACGAGAAGTGTTTCCTCTATTATAACTACGTAGATTTACCGATCAAACAGGTCATAAAAACATTTTTTTTTAAATATTACTTAATTCTAAAGTTCGATCATTTTTATAAGAGTAAGTTGCTTTATTTAGACGATTATTGATGGAATAACCCTAGCCAAAACCTCAGTACATTAAAGATTGGCTTGTACGTCAGTTACATAAAAATTAAATATTAATCATAAGAAGTAAGAACAACTTTCCGAAAGATATTTTTTAAATCTTAAAACTTTGATCTTTTTAATATTCAGTAAAGGATATTACCAAAATTCAAACACTAACTTTCATTGTATTAGTTATAAGTTGTAGATATAATATCATTTGAAATTTAAAAACACTTTCATAATTCTTAGACCGCGAGACTGTGACCTGACCCTCTAGACAGAGGAGGAGATTTTCCAACAATGGGACACATATCGTCTGTTTCATATACGTATGACATCTCAAATAAACTTATAAAATTTTATTTTAGGAGCCGTCATAAAAAAAAAAAATAAATAAAACATTTTAATTTCTTTTTAATTCTCTACCCCTTTTGAAAAATAGAAATATCTTGCGTTATAGGGTATAGGGGCCTTATACATACATAAATTTCACGCGGAGAAACGCCCAGATACGGAATAATTATCTATAGCTCATACAAATAAATTTCCTGGGTAGGACGCGGGAAAACAGCTGTATAAAAAAGTATAAACCATCGAAGGAAAGAAATATAAACTATCGAATACACGACCTTGCCGAGGCTTATCAACTGCACCAAACGGGTCATGAAATTATATATGTAAATATTACAAAACTTAATATTATATACGTACGGAATGACAAATTTACTGTCCAATGCTTACTGATAGACAGTAAGATCTGATTACTGTGTATACCGATGTATACACAGTAATCAGAAAATCGCATGCTTGTAGTTAAACACCATTGAATAAATAAGTCTATAGTCGACAAAGACTTTACTGGCTTTAACCATTACATCATTGTTGATAAACAACAAGTCATTGCAAAATAACACCTGTTGTTACCAGATAAAATTGAATATCCTCGACGATAACAATAATAAGTCAACAAACAAAAACTATTTACATTATGCTTTCACCTAAAAAAAAAAAAAACATTTTTTAAAAACTCTGTAAAAATACGAATCTTTATAAATACTTGTGGTATTTCAATATACAAAGAGCAATCCTGTGTAAAGCTTCTATTGCACGTAAAAAGAAACAAAATAAAATATGGGAAATAGTTTAATAAAGGTAAACAATCCGGTGATTTTATATAAAAAAAATCGCATAACAAAATCAACAAGCAAAAGAGATTAAAAAAATCAAATGCAAAGATCCTTCGACCTCTTGCGCGTTTCTTTTTTTATTTTTACTTAAGTAGCAGTCAAGTTGCGAATTGATTTGGAATGGATTCATGAAATGGGAGGCGTGATTTCATTGCAGGGTCAAGTAACTATCTACAAAAATACTAATTCAAGGTGAGTTGGTATCTGTTACCACCCTAATAGGTTATAAGAAATGTCTACAAATATAAATTACTTGCTTTTACGCGCGTCCTCACACGCGTTGTTGGTTTTTAATAATAAAAGATTTTAACGAGATTTATAATGAAGGTAACCTCATGAATGTCGTCCAAAGTCGTTCAGCTCTTTTGAGGGACTGGGGAAAAATATTCTCTATAGTAACTACAATTGATACATAGAAAACTGAATTGAAATGAAAAACAAAATTGTGCACGAATAACGTTTTTAACAAGAAAGACTATTTTTACACTACAATACTAGTTTAACCGTATTCGCTTAGTATCTTTAAAAAAAATGTTAACCACCGTGATACTTCAGTGTTTGTGTTTTAACTTTATTGCCATTTTTTTAACCCTTCTCAAGTTTGTAGATTACAAACATACAAGCATCACTTAGGTCTTTACTACTCCAGATCTCCAAAACAATAGTCATCCATGTTTCTGTATTCTACGTCATTTCTACTTTGAAGTTCACGCACATCGTCGATCGATCATCGAAATTAATATCCTGTGCCCATAATGTTTGGTTGGTCTTCTTCTTCTCTCCTCGTTGGGCCATAGTTGGCGAACAAAGATTTTGCGCTTTGCCTCTAAGATTTAAGAGGCCGAGCTTCTAAGCTTTAGCTCCCATACATTAGAATGGGACGAATCACAATTTTAAACAAACGCAACTTGGCACTTCTGCTGATGATCTTTGATACAAGAACTTTAAGACTGCACTACATCTAAGGATTCTAAATCCAAATATCAATCTCTTCCTTTATCTCTTAGTATTAATATCAGTCAGAGTATAGCCTAAATATCTGATATTGATCCGAATCCCTGGATAACCCCAGGGATAACACTTTCTGAAAGGCATGCTCCATAACTAAATTAAAAAGTAAAAGAGTCATGGAATCCTCTTATTTAAGTCCAACAATCACTGCAAACTCCTACATCCACTCTCTTCCAACTCTGACTCTTATTAAACTCTCCGCTGTTGCCATATTACTAGTCTCAGCAGCTTACCGCCAATTTCAAAGTCACTAAAGATGTTAAATAGGGCCTCCTTATAATACTGCTTTAGTAAAGGCGACAAATAAATAATGAATATTTTGGTCATATTAACATTTTATTTCCATCAGTTAACTTAGAATGACGATCTGGTGTACAGTACTACCCCGATAAGAGTTTCTAGACCCAGCACTGTCACATCTAGATTGTCTTGTTTTGCTTTTCTAATAACTCTTCTGAGATTCGTCATGTGCTTAGTCTTATCTCGTCTTTATGCTGATCGTCTTGGTCTGCCAAGCTTCGGTTTCTCTTCTACCATTCTTTCACATTTTGGATTTTCTCATTTCTTCATCTTCCTCCAATTTTTGCTTTTTTCTCTACAATTTTATTATAGTGCAGGGGTGGCCAAGCTCCTTGATAAGTCCTTCCAGTTTTCAAAATTTAAATTTTTTCGCAAGCCGCAGTTAAATACGTATTAAAAAGATTTTTTTTTTCATTCTTTACTTGGGCGGAAATAAAGTTGTTACAAAGTTGTTCTTAGTCTTCCATACTTGTCAGTGATTTAAAAGACATTTGAAAACACATACGGAACGATAGTAATTTTTAAAATATAAAAACAGAAAAATGAAAAGGCAACTCAAGTAAATTCAATGAACTGCATATGTCTTGCGTGTCGCAGGTTGGCCTCCACTGTTACAGTGTATATAGGTCAAGAATTAGATATTGGCTAAAGTAATTAAAAGAAAGTTTTTTCGTCGTTTAATTTTTTGTCTAGTTTTAGACAAAAAAATAAAAAATAATGTATAATAAGAAAAGAAAGTTTTAAGAATTAATCAGACTTACAATTACTTTTGGTAGTATGATGGAGAACAGTAAAAAAGGATATTATAATTTTGATAACTAAGGAAATAACAACATAAATACATCCTTCAAAACTCGTTTGCCATTTACTCGGCCTTGTTTGTTCAAAATTTGTTTTTAGCACCTTTTTTGTCATAAGCAACAGTTTACACCTATATAATTTATAAACAATGAAATTTCAACTACATTTCAATTCTGATAAACTAATTTTTATATCCGCATTACCTTCACGTCTTGGTATTAGTGTCACGTTTTATTTTATTTATATACATACTAGGTAATTCAATTTTATAAGCAAGTAAGAAAATTATCACGATGTCATGGAATACAAACTGTGCTAGAATTGTAAATCTGTTATTCTGTGTTCATATTGTTTTTGTGGAAAAGAGTTATTGCTTGGTTGCAATAACTGCGTGTTAACTGATTACCACCAATCAAGCAAAAAACATATAACTTCTTCTTTATTGTTTTTACTGTACACTATTAAATGAAACTTTTTAAAGAACTTTATCGCTTTATTTGTAGATTCATTCTATTACTTCCATTTTCTGCGTCTCCCTGTATTAAAAAAAATAAAACCACTTTGACTCCAATAAAAACCAAAAATTAAGATCCTTCAACAAGGTTTTTTTTTATTAATATTATGCATCTCATGGTGCATTTGTTGGCTTGTCAATTTATTCTCCTGCCAAGTAGCAATGAGAGAAGTATCAGTATGATTTTTCACGTAGGTAGAGTAATAAAAAGAAAAGTATGAATGAAGAAAAAAGAAACTACGCGCGAGGTCGCAAGCGAAACCTACAAAATAATAATGATACAATTTTGATTATGTTTAAAAGACGGCCAATTTGTGCCGACGAAAAACAGTTAATAACAACTTTTGCTGGTTGTCAGTTTTCTGTTAAGCCTTGACACTTCTCCAGATTTGTGTACAGCAAATCCTATTACGACAACAACGTATTAACTTAAGAACCATAAATAAATTCAACCGGTACAATTGGTATAGTTAAATGCTTACGCATACAATTAGTATATATATCTACGCTTATACCTGAAGTCCAGTGTGTTGTGAACTTTGATATTAGAGAATGCATTCGTGTTCCCTTAAGCGTCCTTAACGGCCTCATTACACAATTTTGGGACATAATACTTGTACACAAATGTCAAAGACAAGTGAATGAGCAAGTTATTTACGTCTGGTGCGATTGGCATATACAAGTTCTACATCAATCAAAATACGTGCGATAAAATTAATTTACTTTTTTAATTCAAAGACTATAATTGACTATATACATACGGTGAATCGTGAAAAAATAAGCTTTAATAAATCATTATATTGGATGTGATCAATGTGAAGAAGGTAACTAACTACTTCTTTAAGATTCATGCTTTATAACTGCGATCACCTTTTATGTACAATGTCAATGACATAAGTTGAGTTAGAAAGTATCGTGTAAAGCGACCGGTACCTCTCTATAAGATAAATATCTCTGATAAAAACGAAAGCTACATCCGTAATCTTTGATACACTACGCATTTTACTTCCTTAAAATGATCGATGTATTAGAAAATCTTACCTTAGGACCCTATTCGATCGACCGATAGATATTACACTACATAAAATACCTTTAAACCGGCTTCATTTCATCAAACTTACTTCTATGTTACGTGATATGAAATTATAGTAAGGATTTAATCACAGGGTTAATAACATAGAAACGTCATATCGTTTTTGGACTAAGAACTTAAATGATATTTTACCAAATTTCTCAAAAATAAATAGGAAGCGTATGTTATTTTTCAATTTATTTTATAATGCTTTTCGTGTTTTGTTTGATATTGCATTCAAAAAATCTTTTTTTTTTTTTATATAATAAATATTTTTAAGCTAAAAATTAAAATATAAAAGTTTAGATTGAATTATTTTCTTGAAATGTTTAAATTTAAATAAAAAAATTCCTCTGAATCGCGAACTACAAAATTAATAGTTTTAACTTCCATGTTTGTGATTTTATTATCTATAGGC
>DWHO01000196.1:0-23830 GCA_018247575.1 Eurytides lysithous rurik | reverse complement strand
ATATATATATATATGTCTTTTACTATTTACTGGCGTGATAAAAAGTTTGTGATTTATTTGCTGATTGATTGTATTAAAAATATAAATATAAATAATAAACATATTATATATATTTACTACACCAACTTTCTCAATCGGCACATAACGTAATCCGGACTTGGTAGTAAGCATCAATGAGAGAATAAATTGCGCCTCAAAAATAAACTGAAGGCTCTGAATTCGAAATACCTTTTTTAAAGATGAATATTATTTTATTACTGTCACTACTAAACATGCACATGTCTTAAAGTATAGTTAATAGGGCTTTTATTTCAATCTACGAACGACTGCTTTTTTCACTGTCTATGTATATCGCTGCTATAATACATAGTAAAATGTTGCAAGACAGAAAATGTATATTCATCCAATTGGTTATATATGTTAGTTATATATAATAATTGGATGAAATGTTAAGAATACGGTATCCGAAACGTGCCTGAATGTAAACTGTTTTTTAATTCCCTCACGTTAAATCAACGTTAAATTCGTAAAAACAAACTTAAACATAAAAGTAAAAGCCCGACCAATGAGTAAACACGGCTAGCGCAAATAGGCAAATATTGTATACGAAAATAGAATTTATAAAATATGATGCTAATATACTGTCATTAAATTAAAAATCTATTTATATTCTCGCGATAAACTTCACAGTCTTATGGGATTTAATATTTTTCTTCCATTTATTTCCAGTCTTATAAGTCGATGGTTTATTAAAGTTGAAACTGTTGCAGTAATAATATCCCGCCGGGATTTCAAGATCTGAAGGCGATCGGGAGGTGGAGGAAGAGTGAGTTTAAACGAAATAGAAACTGCGGGAATGAATTAAGCCAGCGGTATTTAAGTTGATTTTATTGCGTTAGCTTCATTACCCCGCTTCTCGGAAATACTTCTAAATAGAGATCGGTTTTACTACGAGCAATATAACATAAATTCGAGCTATAAAATTACGTACTGCTACCATTTTCATATAAGGCCGAGATTTATTTTAACTGCTTAAATTAATAACGTAACAGCGGTACTTTTAATTAGTGATATACAACAAAGCACCTGATTAAAATGATAACTATGTAATTGTACTATGAATTGTACGACGTAATTGAGCTCGTCGAGTTTATTTACAAATAAAATGTCTCATGGTATATATATATATATATATGAGATAGTTATAGGTTTTCATAAGTACTTACCGAGGTTTTTCACGCGTACCAGGAGTTGAACACCGGTGGTATCGGTCGGCTCCAGTAGTAATTTTCAGTAATTCCCCAATCAATGATCGCAGCATGGAAAAAAAGAATAAGAACTGTAATGAATCGCAGTATGCAAGGGCGGATAATAATGTGCACATACATATGAAAAAACAGTTTAGTTTGACTGTTAAACAGTTGAGTTTAACAGTTTGCGTCGGCGACGCGGCTGTATTGCCACTTAGATCGGATTGTATCAATCCCGAGTGCGGCGAGCTCGCGTTCCCAAGCGCTCTACTTAATTCTCGAATTATAGCGAGCTGCCCCCGCCCTCTCCACAGCTTTGCGACAGCCACCGCGCCGGGCATCTGTTAAATTGTTATAATTTTATTACTACAAAAAAGCTCTCATAAATTGTTTCGCCACAATTAATTACGATGTCATAGTTCCCTTTTTAAAATGTTTAGACGCGAACTGACATATCATCGCAATGAATTATTTGAACAATGGTAAAACTACTTTTATTATAATTCGCTTACACTAAAACTGGGTGTTGAAGAAAAACGTATTAAATAATTAATACAAAAATTAATTCATATTCTGAGAGCTCGGCGAAAAATAATATATTGAAAAAGAAAGTAAACTGCACACTTCTTGGGGGATCGATGCAGGAAGACGTTTTCGCAAAGGTAATTTTCCTTAAATTATGGAATTTATTATCAGGAACAGATGTTGCTAACTTGTGTCCCTCATTCGCCTTTTGTGTAAGCACTAAATAGAATATGTGTAGCACTACTACATAGCTACGAATGAGGGGTTAACAGTAGCCTGTTTACTTAAGGACGGGGGCTACGCGTCGGGCCGTAACATTTCACGTAGCGCGAAACGAGACGATCTATGTTAGATTTCAACAATACGCGCGTAGGTTATGCTACGAATGTTAAGAAATGCCCAACTTTCGGCATGCTAAAATTGTTATGAACCAATTGGCATTGCAATGTTGTTAACTTTTTTTTTTCAATATCTAAACAAAAGAATTTCATACCCTAATTTTTTTAAAAGGAGCCGTTTACAGTAAATGTCAATTGTCAAAAGTATAATTAAAGAGTGTTGATATCAACATTAAAATTATTCTTTACCTTACTCCCAGTACACTTTGATATAGTGTTCACGTCAATTTAATGTACTTTAAAACAATTACATAATAGGGCTTCATTACCTTGGGCTTCAACCAGTTCAAAAAAGAATTAGTTCAATAATAAGATAATGTTTAAAAATACTAACAAATAAGTAACCAACTTTTGAGAAAATCAATACACATCTTTTGATTTTTATATAAATTAGTTAATTACGTATCATAAAACAATTTCGTCACTGCTTGCTCTTAGAAAAAAAGAGAATATAATTTAATTTAAAATTGTAGTGAGATAGTGCTGACGCAATAATACTTCATCTAAGGGTGTGGGTGGTTACTTTTTTTTCCTATCTGGCGATCGGTCTTGATTAGTCGATACAGACAGCGCCGTGTATGTATTGGAAAAATGAAATTGGATTCTACATGTTTGCACTTGAAATGCGATGACTCTTTTGTAATCGAAATGTACAAAATACGTGATAGCCATCAATGAAATTCAAACACGCGTTTTTTGTGGATCATAAAGAAAGACTATCGCACTTTTACACAGCAATAGCATCAGGTATTGTCTTTTGATTATTAGTTTTTATATATATAAAAACTGTTAAAAGCACAATTCGCGTAACTGGCATTTTTGAATGTTATGCATTCAAAGTGAAATCATTTACTGTGTATTTCTACCCTATTGCTATTAAAGTCCGATAGCTTGTAACACACTGTAACATTTCTAAATGCAAGTAATCATTTCTAATGTGTTTTTTTTTTTGGTTAAATAAATAACTCTTAACCCATGACGCCTACTTAAGCACAACGTGCTATCGGAGATCTAATGACGTGAATTTAAATACATATTTTTTCTACTCCAAAGTATAAGTCGTGCCGCGTGTACACAAGTATATAATATGCACGGTGCCAGGATCCGACTGCCCGTTGACCTAGAAAACTGTAACATCCCTTTGCAATAAAGAACTCGGAGCGAATGCCCGCTTGTTTTCTTCTCGCACGGGGCGAAAAATAGGGACGGCCGATACGCGGTTGGCTTGATTCGTATACTATATGATCTCTTTATCTATTTCAGATGATGTTTCCATGCGGTCCTAGATATTTTGTAAAGTCTCGTCGGTTACAGTTCGAACCTTACAGTTTTCACGGCCAAGATTTATAAAATACCGTTTAGAAATCTTTATATTTATTATATTATAAAACTAAAAATATAATAATGTAATTATAATAATATTATATAAATTTCCACAGCGCAGGCAGGGTTCTTATGCTAGCGCCTGTATTAGTAGCTACTGCTGTGTTTCGATTTGAAGGTCAATGTTGCTAGAGTAATTACCTAATGGGTAGTAAGTTAATGATCTTACATCGCTAGTTGATATTCGCAGCGTAGAATTATGTTAGTGAAGTTTTTAACTAGAGCATTATAAAATGGATTGTGCCACTGCGTCATCATGATTGGCCGCTTATAATGCACGGTTAACACTTCTGGACAATTTGTTTCCTAAAGAAAAGTTCTAAGATCGTTATGATTGTTAAGGCAACTTCACAAAAATATTAATTAATGTTTAAAAAATCTTAGTACAAAAGATTTCAATTATTCATACCTCCTTAGTGGTACAAGACCGATCTGATCGTAACGCAAAGCTTTGGAACGAGGAACATACATCTCGTCGTATTAGACGTGAGAACATGCGGGCGTCATATCAGATGTGAGAGAGTCTAAGTTGCTAGCGGGGCCTCGCGCCAGAAATTTAGGTGGATAGTGTAGCGAAGTATAACGTACTATAGCTATATCGATATGAAATCGTAACGTACCGACGACGAACCGTGTTCTACCACTACATCGCAGTGTCTGTAACACGCAACCCGGAGGGCGAGAACGTAATTTTTGATGCGTGAGCCAGTGACGGGTTGATTAATTTTTCGTCTACCGCCCCAAACAGTTAAACTCACTCGTTCATATTGAATTTCGTAGCTCAGGTATCGTAGCTCAAATAACTTTTTGGGTGTTTTTCGCGAAATTTTTGAGAAAATGTGAAACCGTGATTGACGTAGATATCGCATTATATTTAAAAGAGGTTTTATATTATCATGAAACAAATTTTTTACGACACCATTTAAAGAAATGCCAGTAATTTTTCAGCGAGTCAACAACGTATACTTGCTCTTTTTTCCCCGTCGGAATTGAAGTGTGCTCGTGGAGTTCTTATATTTTTTGTTAAAAAATCGCAACTTCGTTTCTACAATGAACACGTAATGCCAGTTTTATTGTTCCTACTATTTCGCCTTTGAAGAGTTCCATGTTTCGTGTGAATTTTCATTGTTCGAAATTTCTGAAATGAAATAACGTTATTTTACACGTTTTGTTTATTGCACTTCTGTGTTAATCTCTGCTCTGGTAAAATTCTGGAGGTTTCGGTAACGATTTGCGTAATCGTTACCGAAACGACGATCCTTTACTGAGCTCGTCGCGCCTATGGTTCAAAATCAATCAAGACCAGGCGCTATATAACGGTATGGTACGGTACGTCAACAAGTATGCTGTAGAAGTATTCCCCTTCGGCGCGGGAGGCAGGGCACCGCTAGGGTGTGTAGGGGTCGAGATTCAACTGGTGCAATGCGGCGTCCCCCTCTGCTCATCCCACTATCCGCGTTTGTTTTGCTATTGTATATGCCGCGCGCAGTTGGCACGCTAAGCGTTGATTCTGTTGGGTTGTTTGGTACTTGCGCCTTAAATGAGGGTAGCTGCGTCATTATTCCATTTGGCTCTCTCTCCTTTCACCCACGCACACGATTTATAATGATTGGCCCGTTTAATTGCGATGCCTGTATCAACTTTATCTAGTTGTACTAGCGATAACAATCTTCGTTCAATAAAGTCCTTAATATGTTTCAGAACTAGTAAAATAGTTAACAGGTTTATGTGAAATTATGAGTAAACATTTCAAATAACTAAATTCTTTACTAAAGCGTTAAAACTCTGAAATTAATCGCTTAATGCGACCAAAATTTACGCCGGTCCCCTTTTTACAAACCATTATTCAGCTTTCCTGGTAAGTTCGTTAGTAGGTTTGTTAGGATAAAGTTTTGCAAGCTTATTCTGACTTCGCGCCATCCGCGCCGTACTTCTGATCAAGTAGGAACTTTAGGAAATTTGCGGAATTAAGAGCGTACTTTGAGTTTAATGTTATTTGTTTTTTAATTTAATTCTTGTGTAATTAAAAATAAATCGAAGAAATTTTCGAAGAACCTTTTATATAGAATTTAATTAAATTATTTACAAAACAACGCAATTTTATCATATTCACTAATAGAATATAAAAAAATATAATAAAACACCTTCAAATACTGTTAATGAATGACTGAAACATAACCGTAGAACCATAACAACAAAACCTGCAAAATATTTTTAAGCACACAATTTACAAACTGCAACTAAAGCGTGAACATTTTGCTTTTCATAAATACCATATGAAAATGTGAAAAGTTCGAGCAAAAGCAAAATGCATCCATTGTGAGTACGCAAATACTTCTAAAGAACAAATGCTCGGTATTTCAGAGTTGCTTTTTCGCTGCTGTTTGTAACCAACATCGTTGGCTCGTCTCCTGAATCGGTATTATTCCTCGTCTGACTATACCGACTGAACATAAATGTATGTATATATACATACAACATCATAAATATATATTTATTTTCAGTCGGCTACTACGTACAGTAATATTACTGGTCAAATTCGAATAAAGGTCTTAATTTTATTCGAATTTGAGCGTCCAATCTTCGATGTCTTTTCTTAACAATTCGAATACGGAATGTGTTCGAATAAAAAGAGATATCCACAAATATTTTGAAAACTAGAACTAACACTAAATTTAGATCTTATACCATGAAAATTTAAAAAACAAATATTCTAGAAAAATTATGAATTCACATTGTTTAACTATCGGGCAAAAATTTCAAGAAGAGTAAACATACAGATAACATCGACAAAGATATGCTTAAACACCTTCGAAATTTAAAAGTATTCTATGCGATAATTTGTAAAATGTAAATAAATTTAATTGATTAGTAATTTTCACGAGACTTGTCTTTCTTAAGCGACCGCATCTAATTCGAAACTAAGGGACGTAACAATAAAAAGGTTGCCATGGTTCTGTGCAGCAACAAACGCACGTTAAAAAAGAAGTCCCTACTGCCATTATAAATTTAAAACTGCGTTTACTGGTCGATTGCTCTTCTTTATACAACGATGAAGAGACGGGTCGATATTATTCTTGGTAAAGATATGGTTTGAGGTATTGAGTAAGTCAAAACCTACTTTATATTCAGGGTAAATTTCATACATGAAAAATGTTCCGATAAAACATTCATGCGAGCTAAGCATCGAGAATGCCTTGCTTTTATTAAATTGATTAAGACTTTGTGAAGTGGACCTTTTACAAAATCCATCTGAGGTGTAACCACTGCATTACGAGTTCTTACTGCCAAGCTAAAGTACTACTGCCAAGTACTACTGTGTTCCGATTTGTGGCACAATTTCACCATCGAACGTAGCGTCTTACCAAGCAGATTCAAAAAATCCATTTTGTCATTCGGCGAAAATCTTTGTTAAATGTTCTTAAAAGCAACGTTAGACAAATGTATAAATTTATAAAGAAATATTTAAAAAAATATCAAAAACAATTAATAACCGTCCGCGTCCAACAAACGATCAAATTGGTTCATTAAAAAACACTTGTGAACAATGTACAAATATTTTAAAACAACGGACATGCGACGAATTATTTAAAATTCAAAAATATGCAAACCGATTAATGCATCGAAATCGGTTTTTCGATAACTGAACGACGCGAGGCCTTTGTTTCGCGATTTCATGAATTTTATTAATCAACGAAAAATTTGTATTGGGGAGAAAGAGTGCTTTCATCGAAACCAATAAGCTTTCCACGCTTTAACACGAGTATGTTGTGTAAAAGAATTTTTATTTGAAAATTGAAGAGAGAATATTTTGTAAAATTTTGTAACATTCGTATAAAACAGTTTAAAAAAAGTAACGAAATTAAACTTCGATTGGTTTTACGTTTCATTCTGGCTGAACACGGTTAGAGAATATTCTTACAGTAGAGAGAGAAAAATTTCGAATTCTACAATTAAATTATGATATTAATAAAAGTCATTTAACAAACGGTCATAATTGCTGCAAAGCAAATATTTATATTTCGAAAATATTAAAATATAGCTAAATAACTCAGGACTGATATAGTTTTTAAGGAGTATAAAACTAAATTTCGAAACTAGTTTAGTAATTTATGGTATTACTATTTCATACAACTCTACTACTTGAAACATATATAGCAACATATATATAAGATAGACAAGCTTCCAACAAATTTAATATAAAAAAAAACAAAATACTTTTCATTCTAAATAATCATACTCTTAAATGTTACAAAATTACACGTACATGAGAACGTTTTAAATGCTAACATTGGAAAAATAAGGTCGAATAAATACAACAAATGAATTGACATGTCGAGAGAGAAGTTTAATTTGTCTCGACAAAAATGGATTACGACTCAGGTGCAAAACAGAGACGTGTTTGAAATCCTAAAAGTAAAATTAAAGCGTTTTATAAGCACGAATGCTAATGTTCACGAAATAAAAGTTATCACATCTAGCGAGATGAGCAAGGGAATAAAATGTCTGAATACAACGGAGAGTTTGAGTGTCGGCAGACAAAGCGACGCGAGATCCGTTCCATTTCAAATTTTTCCTTCTTTTCAGCAAAAGTTTCGTCCATTTTTCATCAGGTCGGGCTCGATAAAAATGACTATTACGCTTAACCGCCCACTGAAAGGGCATTAGCCTGACCTTTTCGGAGGATTCGGAGGATAAAAGATTTACGAATACCAATACGTTGTCTGCTAATTATCGATTTAGCATGCTGCTGAGCTCTGTATATAGTAATATAATAATTTACTTTTTTAATGATATTCAATAAACCAATTATCATATGAATAAATAAAATACGATAACGGAATAAATTGTTGGCGCACTTTTAGCGAATTTTCAAATACAAATTGCCGATGGATTTCCCATTACGTGTTCGTGCGGTCACCGAGGTACGACGAGTGCGGAAAATTGGGCGACAGCACACGAATAATTATGCGACATCGTGACATCACTCATTTCCGAACTTACTAAGTACTACTTACTTACTTAGTAACTGGCAATAACAATGTATATTAAATTCGCTTAAACTAGCAATAACAATGTATATTAAAATCACTTTAACTAGCAATAACAACGTATACTGAAATCGCAGGTATTGGCAATGTATCAGTCAATCTAGTGTTGTTGTAGGTGTCGTGAGATGCTACAAAGGGAATAATTAAGCTGTGAGATTAATAGCAGGATCCGATGGCGCAAATCAATACAAGCGGTTGTCAGATAACTAGTCAGGCTTGACAGCTAAAGCAATTGCCATCATACGGGTAATTAATTCCAGAACGTAGCTTGGACGGTGTTTGATCAAGATTAATTTGTATTCTTGCTCTGAAACATGAGCAAAATAATTCTATTAATATCATTCGATAATGAAAGCGTTGTCTATTTGATATTTGAATATCGTATTTTTTTCCAAGACTATTAAAAAGAAATTTCTAGATTATAGCTATGCGTAGAAATTTTACCAATAAAACAAAAGTTTATCCATGTCTTCATGAATAGATTGGAACTAGAATAGAATATTGTAGTCATCTTGATATCACTGGTAGCGGGACTTAGTAATTAAATATTTTCCTTATTTTATTATATCTACATGTTAAAAGACAAGTTGTGAATGAGTCAAAATAAAGAAACTTTAAATAACTTATCTACTAATACCATGAACTAAATCTTATTCTGGCAACTCGGCTATAATTCACTCGAGTTGGGGCGGACACTGGCTCACTATCTGCTGTAAGGTGATAAGAGGGTCGGTTGACTGCCTACATCTGCACAACCAGCCGTACACATTGTACATAGCGGAAGAACCCGGGGTCCGGCAGGTAGGCGAGCCCAACGGCATAAGATATTCCATGTTGAAATCAATCGCACGACAGCTCGTCCCATGTCACCGCTCGTTCGAGCCCGTTATCATTTCTACGCACTCCTTGCCGTCAGTACTGTTTATTTATATCATATTTGACAATTGGAAAGTTATCTTGGCTACATTTATTGCACACTGTGAGAACTTGGTTGACCAATGGGACTGAGCCGAAAGTATGATAATTATGATCGTATTTTTATTGATATCCTTTTAATTTAACTTTGACGTTGCTGTATATTTGCTGTATTAATTTTTCTATCTAATATATGTATATTTTCATTCTTCTATTTAATAATTTAAGTGATCAAATATTTAATGTATTTTTAGGTAATTAAAGTAATTGTTTATGTTATTTAAAATAAGATATCTTGTCATTGTGAGATAAATATATTTTTGTCTCGATAAATAAATAATAAATGAATTTTAAAAAAGAGTTAAGGTTTGACATCGTTGTAATATTTTTGACTTATTATGGAATGATTCATACGTTTTTATAAATTTTGAATTTTGCGAAAGTCATAACTAAATTCGCCACGGATTTATTGCAGACAATTTTTTATAGTTCAAATTACATTAGAAAAATAAACACGATTTATATTATCACAGAACTTTACTGAATTTTAATTACGCCCTTTATTTAAGGAGGACGAGTTGAGTTTAGAAGTTAAATTTCCCTCCGTCGGAAAAGGAAACAATAGGGACAAATGGAAAAAAAATATTTCCTGTGCATTCTCTCAACGAAACGATGAAATTTATATTCGTACTAAAAGTCCGCGGTGCGCGGACTGTTGTACTAGAGTAAACAACGGGTTTACGTTTATTGTACCAAGGTTTGCATTTCTGAACAGAGTTGTTGGCTAACGAAAATATGTTGAAAGTTTTTGAAAGAATTAGAAAGTTAATCAGCTAGCGTTGGCAAAATGATCATTATAAAGTTTAAATTTTTTTTTGCGAGGTAAATAAGTAGCCAAAAAGAGCAAACTGTTTTGAGCCAATAAGGTATAATTTATCATTATTATCCATATTATGTTATAATAAATATAAAAATATAAAATAAATAGATAAAACGTCTGAACATAGCAAGTTCAATACACTAACAAAATCACAGTCCAAAGATAGTAGTGATAATAATTACCAGCATGAATAGTTGGTCATAACGTAACAAAACGCGTTGCTAACGAACCAATTCTGACACTTTACAAAGGCTTCAAAGTTGCAATCGATACACGGGTGTAGCACGGGTGTACAAGCGCGTATCGAATTCTCGCCAATTTAGCTTAGGTCGAAACGTCGAGCCGACGAATAGGGTTTGCCTTCAATTAATCGAATACCGGCGATGTGTAGAGCCAGTCAAGTTCCCCGATCAACTTTATAGCGAACGATAAAAGAGATAAGCATGATGCTTCAATTTTGCACAATAGAATATCACTTTTCACAAGACCGCGGTTTTATTATATAAGAACGTAGGATACAAAGATAATTTGTAACTTTGAAATAGCAAAATACTATTTCTAATTTTTGCTAATTATTACCCTAGTTAACGAAATTTATTTGTCCAAAGCTTCATCTTGCTGTTGCCTTGTGCCATTTCACTAAATGAACAATTTAAGCTACCGTGAACCTATGTGCTCAATCGCATTCAATCTTCCTTCTTACAACTCTAGCTGGCTAATCCTTAGCTCGAGTCCAAGTTACATTCACTTTATTCATTGAGCAGTAAGCTTTTCTATCCGCAAAGCTTACGTGTGTCACTTGGCTGCTTATTTATAGATTTCTCTATATTATGTCGGCGGGTTAAGTGCTCCGTCAGACGCCGGCTTAAGTGGTTGTAACATAAGTACACGTCTCTCCAGGACATTAGAGAGCGGAGACGCTGTGAAACATTTATGTTTCCCCGGCCTTTAATCGTACTCCAGCTATGAAGAAAATTTGTAAAGCTCAACCCTTTTCTCACCCCAATTGGAAAGCTTTCAATTCCTCAATAACCATATATAACACATAATTTCCCCCGTGTTTTAAAGCAAATCGGTTGTTCTATAATTTTTAAACGACAAAACTATAAATGCTGAGTGTATAGTGTTAAATGATTATTGCTTTTAAATGTTCCAATACGACACGTATCCGCGTTGGAGAGGGTTTTTGTATTAAATTAAATTATTTCCTGTGTGCAATACTACTAATTTGATTTACACACAATGGTTCAAATCAAGCATTTTAAACTCTAGTCATGCCATCTGCTGGTAGTTGTTAAATTATGCGCATATTAGGATCCCGTTGAAACAAAAGTACACGCTTTAACAAAAATTCCTGTTAACAATTCTTCCACTGTTGTATTTTAACAGTTTTTTTGTGCATTTTGAATTTTCAAACACGATATTTCTTTGTTACGCTGTGATTTCGATAATATCTGATAATTGTTAATTTCCAAATTATTAATAAAACTATTTGCCGACTCATAAATTCATAATTTATATTTTGCAAATCCCTTGTTTTTGTGATTGAGTTATAAAAGGGGTTGGATTTCGGTGGAGAAATTTTGGACGCGTAACAAACAATTTGTATACTCCAACCCACACTTGACTTTTTGAATATGACTTTGTAGTAAGGGAACTGCAGGGAGCGCTACAGGTTGTGCGGTACGCCACAGGTTGCCCCTGCAAGTTATTAACTAAACGTTGCCGGAGTTACTCCTGCAGAGCCGGCTGCCGCCCCGCCTCACTCCCTTATTGAAGCAAGAATTCCGCGCTGTTTATACGAGGCTCTCGTGTAATACTGTTTGTAATATTTTTTAAAACAGTTTTTACTGCCAGGATTTTTATGCGTATGTTTGTTTAGCAAGATCGTACTGTTTTAACTCATTGATTTTTTTTAAAATTCTGAAAGCTAATTGACTAATAGAGTTTTTCTTTGCAGGATATACCGAGGAGCAGCCTTCCACACAGTTCACGGCACAACTTCCAAACGAGGTGAGCCCGGCCACCGGCCCCGATCCCGCCTCTCAGCCGGCGCCTCAGTCTGTCTCTTACGCCCTTCTGCACCTATCCGCCTCCGACTCGAATGAACCGTCTTTCCTCCAAGTGCAGCTCCAATCTTCGCCTGTCTCCCCTCCTCCGCCACCGGCGAGCGGCAAATCTCTATCAATGTGTTATACCAGTACGGGCGCTATTTTGTCTTTGCCACCGAAAAAGAAAGACATCTACCGCCCGTACTGCCTCGGAGACAATGCGTTCCTACATCGCGCGGAGGAGGATCTTAACGCGGCCCACGCCATTCTGGACTTGAGCCAACACGCAGTGTTCCTGTCCACGCCACCTCGCGCCGAGCCCACGCCACCGGAGCCTCCACCGCCACCACCAGATCCTCCGGCCCCCGAGCAACCACCACCGGAGCGCCCGCGGGAAACTGTCGCCTACACTTACGACGCCTTCTTCGTAAGCGACGGGCGCTCCAAACGCCGGAACTTCGCTAACGCGCCCGTCGAGAGCGCACAACAACCCGAGCAGAAGTCCAAGTACACGTGCAACGAATGCGGCAAACGCTACGCGACCTCATCGAACCTGTCGCGGCACAAGCAGACGCACCGCAGCCTCGATTCGGTGGCAGCCAAGCGCTGCGGCGAGTGCGGTAAGGCGTACGTCTCGATGCCAGCGCTCGCTATGCACGTGCTCACGCACCAGTTATCGCACGTGTGCGGCGTCTGCGGTAAGTTGTTCTCGCGGCCGTGGCTGCTCCAAGGGCACCTGCGCTCGCACACTGGCGAGAAGCCGTACGGCTGCGCGCACTGCGGCAAAGCGTTCGCAGATCGCTCCAATCTGCGAGCGCACATGCAAACGCACTCGTCCGACAAGAACTTCGAGTGCTCACGTTGTCACAAGACCTTCGCTCTCAAAAGCTACCTCAACAAGCACCAGGAATCGGCGTGCGTGCGGGACGACGACTCGCCGCCATCCGAGCCGTCCGCCCCTGCCTCCGAGTAGCCGCTTTGCGAGCTGGCGCAACTAGGGACCGTAATCTCCGCCGTATAGTTTACATCATAAAAACGTGAAGTATTATAATATGAATTTAGCTTGCTAGAGGTAATATTAAATTTACAATTTTCAATAAGAAGGGCTCGCGGCCGGCGTGCGCCTAGTGCCCTCTCCGGCCGCGTGGCCCGCAATCGAGCAACGTTTCGCAAACAACGAATCAAGTACTAACCCCGTAGCGGCGACTGCGGCGGCACTAGGCCGCAGCGAGAGACGTCCGGATTATGATAAACATTTAATTATGTATATACTTGTCGATAAATTATACCCTTATATACATAGAGGTAAAATACGAATGAAACTAATATCTTTTGTAGGTGACTTTTACAACCGCAATGTAGGTTAGAGAGTATAATGACGTAAGTTAAGTATCAAGATGCGAGAGCCGAGCGCCGAGACCGTCGGTGGACGGAGGCGGAGCGCACCGTGTCGTCCGTCTCGGTGAGGAACTTGCCAAAACTTTCCGTCCGAAGCTCCGCAACGCCGAGCGCGCCATCACCGCGCCGCGACGCGTCGCAATCGCGTCACAACCGTGGCGTAACCGTGATGCAATTCATGCACTCGCTGCGCCCGTGCCCTCACGGTGAAGCCATTGCACAAAAACGCCACAGCGCCCGTCTCCGGCCGCCCCCTCTAGAGACGTTTCGACGAAATTAATACAAGTCTCACTTATACACACCCAACCGTTTGCTTACTGTTACGAATACACGCAATGGACTTACGTAACACTAATCTATAACTTCTAGGCGTTCACGTTTACATTGACTGCATATATATTACATTTATGTTGAAGAAATACTTTTTATAAAGATAATAATATTGATTTTACAAATCCATATTTACCGGCCTATGTTGTCACTCAATCATTAACACGTCGAATCGTATCGAAACGTCTCTGGACCAGCGACAGTGCCTTAGCGGCGAACAAATGCGAGCCCGTCCCGCCCTACGCCGCCTTTTAATTTTACTCAATCCCTCCTACGATCAAAGCAACTTTATAAATAAAACACCAACGTCAATGTCAGCACGCAACGCTGGAACACTATTAAAGGCCAGCATAAACAGGACCAATTCAGTGACAAAAAGAAAGTCACGTAACGATGCATAATAAATAACACGACATTATAAATAAATTCATCACAACCTTGAACTCCGTCAAAGGAAAACTAATCATTTTTGAACGGGGTGTTCTATACCGACGAACAAAAAAATAAATTAAATTTTCGAAGACATATTATAACAAGAATTCGGCGGACAAACAGCGGCGTTTAGGACGGGTCGCACAGCGAGCATGCCTTTAGTTTGAGCGAGTATTTAGTCAAACGTAACTGGCAATAAATTAATATAGATTAAGCTAGATTTAGTACTAAGTTAATGGACATGAGCACGAGGTGCTTAGTAAGAAATGGGTATTCAAAAAGCAATAATAAAGTAGATACTATACAAGTCGCGTACCGCTGTCGAATAGACGCTGCAGACTTTATCCTAACTATCCTGTAGTCATAGTTGTTCCCGAGTCACTTCCGAACCCCCTTACTCAACCTTCCGAAAGTACACTAACAATATCAATTTAGCAATAGGTGTTATAGTCGGTTTTAATTTAGGAACCAAAGCTGACAATCGCGATGCTACCGTTGAACTTATGTATTCCCATTGTAGTCAATTCGTGGAAAAACTTAATTTTAATAATGTCAATTATATATCTAGATCTCGTTTTGTCAAATTAAAAGACCATGTACCTGTATGTATTGATTCTAAAAAAAACAACTGAAAGGAATAAATTCTAAAATCGACTTATTTCATTAGTTTTAATTTGATATTAGATTAGTTTTTTATGAATTAATGAGATTAAAATATAATTGTCAAATTAAAACGGTAGCCATGCAACGTGCAGATTATTTTCGACCCTAGATAATATATTCCTTAAATCAAGTTATATTACTTGACGTAGTTGTAGTGCCACATTAATTAATTTTAGAAATAGATAACCTTATTATAACCTTCACATTAAAACAATTATAAATATACCAGACGATGGTCGCGCGTAATAAGCAATATAACGTAAACCATAAGCAATACTACGGTAGAATTTAAGTAGTCTATATTATTTTTATTCTAATATTTGGTAGTTTTTAGACGTTTTGGTGCTTCGGAGTACTATATAAAAATTTTTGTGAAACGAATGTAACATCGAACGAATGTAAAATTCATTATAATGTGATATTGTTTTCTAAATTATAATATTATCTGTTAAATTAACTGTACCTGTTGCGATTTCCCTCAATTACATAAATTTATTCTTCACGCGTCTATTAGATTTAAACACTATTGTGTAGAAAGTAGTGTTTCTATTTACTCTTATGCGTATTCCCTGCGAGTCTATTCCCTAGATCTTAAATAGCTATCTTATTGTTTCTCTTTGGTAGAAAATGCAAAAAAATTGCTTTGAAGAAGAACTAAGACAAGATATTTTATTCAAATATTTATACTAACGTTATAATAATTGTAGGGGTTATACATTTCGGAAGAAAGTGAGGATTAGTATTTAAAAAAAACAACTTATATACAAAAATATATACCTACATTTAAATGTAAATATTTCCCGTGTACCAAGTTCCCTTCTTTACAATTTTGTAGACGATAGTTATATATACCAAATATTAAATAATGTATAGCATAATCATATTAGCTATAGACAGAATTATAGTTTATTCGAGTGCTTCATGGTGGGAGCGAGTGAACTTTAGTTTTAACTCCAAGAATTTTCATAGTGCGGTTTCAAAATGCCAACCGAACAGTACGGTATAATGTTTGCGGTGACATTTGGAAACGGGCATTAGGTCTAAAATGAACTTCATTTAACTCAACATTTCCACCGATGTAATATCTACTAAATTTAGAGATCGTTGGTGGCAGCGTTTAGGCGACATACATTTTACGAACAACATACCATTTTGTATTAAAATAAATAGTTATTATAAATTAAAATGGTGTAATAACCAAAATCTGGTAAATAAATTCAATTGTGTCGAAATAAGTTTACGGCACTGAATGTTTCAGTACTATAGTTACCATCGTCGTCCTTAATGACAATATGTTGCCTATTACGTAAATACTCATTTTTACGAGGACCAATACCCTAATTGCGTATTCAAGTTCAAAATCGTACCAATTACAGCCATTATCATCCCCATAATTGCGATAAAAGTAGAACATTAAAAATGTAATGTTGTTTGAAATGTAAGTCTACCATGAGAAAATTAAACCGATTTCGGTGATACAAATACAAAAAAAAATTGTCCAAGTTAGCAATAAATAAGCAATAATAAACTTATACTAGGTATAAATTCTTAGTCGGTATATCATCAGTATTAAGCAATAATTTGGCTAAATTCTACGAGCAATATTGATTTTAAGATAAGATAATATATTTAACATGAGTGTCCGGTTAAGTATAGCTGTTATACTGTCCTAATCGCGGCTAAGTAGACTGCAATCGAGTGATATATTTCAAATCAAGGAATATGTCGTATTGTGTTAAATCGATTAAAATTCCGCACAACGGAAATTGATATGGCGCCATTAACCCAGTTCTATAATTCAACTTAAGGTGTAAAAATAATCCTGAACCCGATTATACGACTCTTAATGGTTCCTTTTTTTATTTTATTTATATTTAAATCTTTATAACGAAATCTGTTATACGATTTCTTGATTTGACGTCACATAACTATGTACATCGCTCGACAAGATTGTTAGAACGGAGATTGTGAATTATTACAACGAATTATGTCCATTATTGATTTAGTATTGTTATTTAGAAAAACGTTGATTTTTTGTTGATTTTTCTGCATAGGAGGTATGCAATAAGCATGATATTTTTCTTACTTTACATTTATCCGCGTTACCTCGTTTAGATATCCATTAGAATTTTATTAAATCGATAAAAAAATCGATACAAATTTCTTGCGAAATCATAGAAATTATGTATAGTGAAATTATTTATTTAGTTTATTAATATAACGTGTGATACAAAATTTTAAAGCAATAAAATATTAAGCAATATTATCGAATATTAAACAACGAATAAATTCCTTTGGATATTGAGACGTTTCTAATAATTTAAAGTACGAGCTTTTTATCAATGAATTATTGTAAGCATAAGATATTAAAGATTTAATAACGGAGACGGTGTTACGGTGTCAGTACTCAACATTCAAATCGTAAACTATCCGCGTTTTTCGACGGATGTTAATAAAACCCATTACAATTAATGAACTGGTCTCACAGGTCGCAAATAAAAGGTACTTATCCAAAAAAAAAAACAGATGATGAATACGTATTCTTATATATTATATGGATTTTGATAATTATTTTTAGGATCGCGACAAATAGAGTTTTTTGAAGAAAAGTAGTTGCAACATAAGCAGTAGCCAATCTAGTTTGAAGTTAGACGTCGATTTGCGACATTTATTTAATGAGTAGATATGAGTGAAAATCACGTTTGTGATACATCGCGTTGTAGGTATGTGAGAGCGACTAGAATCTTTAAAGTGGATTGTTTAGTACTTTAAATAAATTTCTTATCGGCATTGATATTAACTAATTTGACCTTGGGGTTGTATTATTTAAAACCCAAGCGGTATCTGCCTCTTTTGGAGGGCGTATCCGAACGTAAAAACAAACTTTTATAGTAATTACTTTTATAGTGACGAAGTATATAATGCTTATTATTTAATATCCAATATGAAGTAAGTCAAATGTGTTTCCGGCGATAACTAATTTCAGCGAACTGGAAACAAGTTTATATAATCTATTTAACAAATTATTAAATTATTAAACATTTATTTACTAATAGTACCAATCATGACAATGTTAACAAAGATACAGAATAATTTTGACCCCGATAAAGTTATTTAAGTATTAAATAAAACTTTTCCTAAATCGTGTCGTGTAATTTACATCAGTATATATTTAAAATTCAATTGTTGCTTTGTTTAGTTCACCTTAAGATAATGCTTACAATGGACTTAGCGAAGATTAATTAAAAATGTATAACGTTATAAAATTGCGTCTATGCGTAGAATTGTCAATTTTTTATTAAATAATTCCTTCCTAATAAGCAATTATAGTATACCAGAAATATCTAAAAAGTGAATAAATATACAACTCATGCGATGTTGAGTTGTATATACATATATTAATAAAATATAATAATTAAGAGTAAGAAAGTCATTACTGAAACATGCACAAAAAAGGTTCTAATTATTTCCAACTTAAATACAACTTTCTTAAAATGCGATTATTAACTTGACCTATATCAATTATTTTTGCCTTTAAGTCTGTCTACTCTATATGACAAAGTATTATTTGAAATGATATTACATTCATAAATTTACTACGATAAATTCAATAAATAAATAAAAAATGAGACATTTAATCTTTTTAATTTAAAATGTATATTTTAAATGATAATTAGGCCATGAGAAACGATTAGAAGAGTTCCTGCGAATGTAATGCTTAGTTTAAATCTTCGAAGTTTACATACCCCTTGGAAATTGTATACCCCTTTAAAATTAATCCCCCATACCCCTTTTAAATTATATGCCCCTTTAAAATTATGTTAATTATATTAATAAATGTGACTGAAATCGAAAACATTTATTATTAATTTTAGTACTAAATTAATTGATCTCATAATGATTTTTTCTTACAACGCAATAGAATTTGCAATATCTAGGTCTCAGTTATGATTTGCTCTCCCCATTAATTCACATTATGCGACAGGTTGCAAAAAACCTTTTAAACATAAAGCTATAATACCTAGGGTCCAGCGCATTACGACATAATGTAGGTTTTGCTTAGATAAAATGGAATTAAATGTACGTGTAGGAACAAATGTTCGCTTAAGTAAGCAATACAAATAAGACCCTAAAAATTAAAGTAATGTACACAGTCAGACCCGTACTAATGCAGCATACACGCAAGTAAAAGATATATCTGCGTGCCGTTGTTTCATATTTTTAACATAACATTTGGCGATCCCTCGATTAGTCTGTAGCCAGTCCGGAACTGACACCTGCTTAATTCTATTCATCTCTGTTTGTAAACAATAATTAACGGAAATATTATAATAATAAAAATTAGCTTAGGGAATTTATTCCACTTATAACAATTAACCGACTTAATTATAAATATATATATAACGTTGACGTTAGTACTGGTGGCTCTATAATGCCTAATAAAATTAACATCGACGAAATAATATAAACATAAGTAGCGCACAAATGCTAAGAATACAGCAACAATAAGAACAGATACTTGAGTGTAATACACATAACTCATAAATAAATTATGTGAAATAATCGCATTTTCTGTTTGAGTTTAGTGGATGTAACATGACGTATTTTACATAATAAAAAAAAAGACGAGAATAACAAAAGGTAAAACATTCTTTGATTGGAAAAAACAATGGCCCCATAACACAAATCACGATGAATGTGCTGAAAATCTTTTTTAAAATTTTGATTGACCCGATACTACTTATTTTAAACATTTATTAACTATCGACTTTTTACAAAATATTGCAATTCCGCGATCGATTTCTATTTTGCATCGCGTGTATTATTATTGTTTAGTGATAGGATTACTTTTGTCATTAACCATAAAATAAACTGTAATGTATATAATTGGTCTTTTTATTTACCTTGTCCCTTTTCCTCCTATTTTAAAAGCAATTTCATTGTACATTTGATAAGTTTGTGATCGTGTTGTAAACATCTATAGTATATTAGTCTAATCAAATTCCTCTCTAATCTTATGGCGGAGCAACGTCATCTAGAAAAGAATGAAATAAAACGTGTCCTTGGGGCTGACTTATGAGAATTATTGAAAATATTTTTTTTATGTGGCAAAACCATGCAGCGCTCAGGCCTACGTGACTCTTCCGTAGTTGAAGCTATAAAAAGGATCGACGCAAAAGGGAAATTCTCTCACCTTTGTAATTCGTCTGGTGTATAAGGTAATCAAAAACGAAATTATTAAAAATTAATAACGTACGTGCAACAGAAGTGACACCAATCACTAAATCAGCTTCATGCGTGGTATTCGTGCAAAAGAATAAAAACTACTCTGTTTTAAGTCAGTAATATCGGTATAAACACTATTTTAACTATATTGTTTTTTTAATTTAAACATTTTAGTGATAAAACTAAATCGAAAGTATTACGCACTTCATTACTCCCTCATCTCTACAAGATTTTTTTACGAGTTGTACCACATTGTTAAACACAAAAACACACGTCTGGTACAATTTTACTGTAACTTTTACAAAGCAGTGACTAAATTTAACGTCTGTTCATCAATGAAGAATTAATACTAGTTTCACTGCAAACATACATAATTAATAGTCACTCATTAACTAATCCTTTTAATAACAAACAATATAATGGTGAAACTAGATCTCACTAAGTATTTGTAACGTATTTCATGTTCGTATTGCGTATATGCCTAGTGCCTCTCTATAGCTTAACACATTTAATGCCACGCTAATTTCACATGGCTTGAAAGTCTGGCCAACATGAAATTCTCATTATGTAAAGAATATTTTATTAATTACAAAATTATTTATTTGTAATTAATAAAATATATACATTTATTTTAATGAGATCACCGGCGACCTCCATGACGCTAAAATGCGGTCGTTATTTGACTTGTTCATTCGTGTTACAAGAATCCGTTATTTACACATATAAAAAATTTCTGTCCTCATCATTGTAGTTAACATTATACTTTCATTATTGTTGACATATGAAAAATTAGTAACTAATAATTAATTGATTCATAACTTACGACTTTTTCAAACATGTTACGAAAAAAATGCTAAAAATTTTAGTAAGGTAAAGGCTAAAAAACTACCGAAAAAAAGTGATGCTGTAGAGTGAGTTTCAGTCTTGAGCTTGGAGTTCATCATCACATCATTAAACGCGCCACTTAAACTTACATGCTACAAATATAAATAAAGTTATACGTGTACATTCTATAATGCATTTTTTTTTCACGCCATTTTACTGCAGATGATAATATTAAAAAATTTAAAAGCATTGGAAATTTACTCGAATTATGTGTTCCTGATAATTCGGCTTCGCCAGTCATCGGTGGCTCCCGTGGCATTCAACGTGTTAAATGTGTTAAATTCTACATTAAAAAATAGTGTTTATAAATCTTAAATATTGCCCGAATTTCTAAATATTATTTTTAAAGTTCATGCAAATTTCGTTAATTATTTAAATACATAGCTACTTTTCGAGGAAAAAAAATTACATTAATAATTTAATGTACTATGTAGTAAAATGTACCACGTTAATTTAAGTAACTTTTACTCAACAAATAAAAACAAGAGGACGGTAAATAAATAAACAAAGGCTAAAAGACTTCTGTTTAATTGTCACTGCCACTGACATCACATAGCCTATGTCACTCATGATAACGGAACTGTGAGTTCGGACTAAAAACATCCAATACAACAGTTTGGAATCCCATCGCATGTTACACATGAACCGGATCCTTGAAATATAACATATCTCTCTTGCCAAAAAGGATATAATTTCAAGAAACAGAAATTAAAAAATGATTTTTTCTGAAAATGTTTAGGACTTTTTTGACAAATTATCCTACACTGAATAAAAACCCCATGAACTTCCCTGTCCAAATTGTTAGCGTAAATGTATATATATGTTAAAAGTAGAGCACACGATTGCAATATGATACGAAAGAGTGTATTTATGTAAAAAAATACACAAATACATATTAACCCTCGAAGTATTCTTCACAGGCACTGCCAATATACGGCATTGTACTCGAAGTGTGCCTCAAACACACAAATAATATATTGCGTTGAAGATCAAGCGATTGCAATTTACAGTTAAATTTTAGCAAACTAATGCTTCAGATTTTAAGTATTTATTCATTTGTTTTTCCACCGTGGCGAAAAATGTCATGGAAAAAGCGTCTAGTAAAGAAAAAGTCCGAGTGCAAAGGGTCAATGTGTGTTCTGGCTTAAAATCCAGAGCGGCGGGGTCTAAAATGTTGCCAATGCTCGCATGTCAAATGGCCTGACGGCCAACAGAATGAAGTCATGGATTTTTTCTATATGGATATTTAACTTTTCAACGAAAGAAGCGGCCCCTCACATCAAAGAACGATATCTCTGGGTTTTTCCACAAACATGGAATTGGAATAGTAATATAAAATACGTCTTACTCAAAATATTCTATTGCAAAAGACAATTATTACTTTTTCAAGAATTCGATTTACTTCTTCGATGATGGAATGGCTGTTTATCATTACTTGCATTACATTACTACCAAGATGACTTTTTGAATATGTAAAAGAAACCAATAGACGATTTGTCTGTTTTGTTAGTTACCGTTAACTCGGAATTGAAGATGAGAGACTAAACAACAATAGTGATCCATAAAAAGCCAGATAGTATATTAAAAATATTAAAAACTGCTTAGCAGTGCTCTGCGCCTGTCACCTAAACATATGTGGTCTATCTCTACCGGAATAATTTTCAACAAATTATGCTTACGCATTACTTACGGAGGAATAGCTTGCAATGTGATGTTAAAAATTTCCTATCTAATGAATTTGTACTGTTTCTCTTTAGAATTTGACGTTAAAACCGGCTGCCTATAACGCCTACGGTTTATTCTCTCTCATAATTAGTAAACTAACGCGTTAATATTACATTTTCTAAAATTACATCCATCTAAATTAAGAATAATATTCATTGTCAGGTATAATGAATATTATTCTTAACTATGTTTCAGGATAACTATGTTTAGTCTAATAACCAAATGTCAAAGTTTTGTGAAGTGATTAAAAATAATAAAAAAATAATATATCAATATACCACTCACGGTATTACGATGTTTTCTTTTTTTTTATTTAGACTTTATTTTATTCAAAAAATGCGACATAAACGAACCTTATCCACCGTATCTGTAGTTATAAATTTGAAGATATTGGGACGACACGTCATTTGGCGGCTCCTTGCGCTAGTGTTGCGATTGTAGCAAATAACGTAAAGTTGATATTCTTCCGATTTAAAATAATTAAGTAACTAAAATATGTTTAAAACTAATATTATAATAAGAATTTGTGCTTTAATTTTGAGAAAATTGATTAAAAGGTTCGATGTCAAAGTATTTTTAAGGAAAAATTAAAAATAGTATTATCGGTATATATTTTGTCACCACGGTAATTATAAAAACTATAAATATAGGGTGGGCCAAAAATTTTTGCAAATAGCAACACTTGATTTCTCCAAAACCGTGAGAGCAAGGGGCGCGC
>DWHO01000195.1:0-23843 GCA_018247575.1 Eurytides lysithous rurik | reverse complement strand
AAAAATTGTGGTAGGTGCAATAAAACTATTATAAATACAATTTAATTAAGAATTACATAAATAATATAATATAACATGTATATATATATATATAATACACACACATACATGCATACACACATTCACACTCACATACATAAAAGATTGTTAGTGAAATTCCGACAATAATCCAACCTTTCCTCGCTATTCAGAAGATAATGATTGTATAAATCCAATAGTTAAACATAGGCCCCTCTTCTAAAAATGTAATAAATGTGATGTCCACTTTCTACATCTAAGTTCCTTGAAAATATCACCTACTAAGGTAATTTAATAATAAATTATAATTATTTTATTTACAAACCAAACTTCATTATTGCAATAAGTAAATATTTTTTATTTGAAACAAGCCAAGCAGTGGAACTATAAAATTTATTTAGTTATTTGCAAATATCTTTCCAAGGTACATGAAAAAAGCATAAGCCGGATGGAAATACAGCAAGGTATAACTACATTGAAATTAAAACCTTTTAACTCGCCTGTAAGCGGCGGCTCAAGTCCAGCAGTGTCATAGAAACAAACACGTTCTTTCGTACCCCTGTCCGTTTCTATGTTCGCAACATAAATATCCTCAATAGTTGGGTAGAAACAAGACTTCAAATTAACATTTCCATATATGAGCTGTTCCAATATCGCAGTCTTTCCAACTCCTTTCATTCCGCATACCACGACTTTGCTAGTCTTGCCCATTTTGTCTAGATAAGCATTTATTTATTACGTTACTTTCACTTTTCTTCCATGACAGCAAAATATATTAATAAAATTATAGCGAACTAGTTTAAAATGAACGTCGTTACAAACTACAGTGCACTATACATGTAATTTTGAAAAACAAATTTTTCATATTACATTTTTTAAATAAGAAATGTTTACGTAAACAGTAAACACATTGCAATTGACAAAACCACTAAACTTCATAAGATAGTGTGTTGCCACTGAATAAAAGTAAGTTGAAGGATTTATACGTTTTAAAAAGGACAAGAGTTAAACGAATTTTAATCGGTAATTCAATTTAAACTTTTATTAAGAAAATTATAATTACTGCTTTAATTAATCGGTATTAAAACCAAATGGGCTATGCTATCAGGTACGATGCAACTGACCTTTCGATTGCCTGATCAAATATCAAAATAATATGATCAAAAGTCGAATTGGTATCAAAAAAGGACAGATCAATCAAGTTGGTTTAATGATTCCAATGGGAATATAGCACTTAGTACACATTATCTTTAATTATTTTAAAGGTTTAAAACTAGTTGGCTATATACTACACTCATCCTACATATACATAGATATGCATGCACCCTAGAATTTTACGCACAATAAGCAATTAAATAAATTGTATCACAATTAAATATTTTTGGCTCTCTATCAATTGTGAAGCCAAGGTCTTAGTCAAGCCAGGTTCAATTCTCTTCCCGATAGCCTCGGCGAGTTGTATGAAGTGTGTTACGACGAAGGTGTAAAAGTCAAAAGCTGTAATAAGTTATGTGTTTTTTTATACAACAATTCTTTTAAAAACATCTCTTTTATGTAGTTTTCGTATAAGATAAATATCGATAAACCACTACACGTACACCATGAGTGACGATGGGATTGTCAAATGTCAATGTCAAACAATTATTTGATAACATGGCAGCCACGGTAGTGGACTCTGAAATCACAAAAAGTGATAAATATTCTATATTATTGCCGACCTATAATGAAAGGGAGAATTTACCTATTATAATATGGCTAATTATAAAATATTTAGACAACAGGTATCTTTCAAAGCAAAACTATATGTATGTAAATTGTACAGTTCGTCTTATCAATGAATAATTTTTATTCACAGTGAGTACGATTATGAAGTGATTATAATTGACGATGGAAGCCCCGATGGTACTCTTGAAGTGGCAAAACAATTACAAAAGTTATATGGCTCGACTAAAATAGTCTTAAGGCCAAGAGAGAAAAAACTTGGTTTAGGTACAGCTTATATACATGGAATGCGACATGCTACCGGCAACTTCATCATTATTATGGACGCTGATTTAAGTCACCATGTAAGTTTTAACATTTAGATAGCGACGATAATAGTAGTCTGTTTATAATGAAGATAATTCTGAAAAAAAAATTGCATCCTCCATAGTAATTTAGCCAAGTATATTTACATTAGTGGTCAGATTTTTTGACTATTAGTAATAAATACTTAAAAACTCATAGGTCTTACTGATTAAACTATCGCTGAATAAAAAACAAACATTATTTGTATGTGTCAAATTGATTCTATTTATAACAAATTTATGATTACTTTCATCTGTCTATTGTGTTTATACTCAAAACTCAATGCATTTTTTATAGTTAACATAAACCTAATAAACTTAATAACCTTTAATAAGATAATATATTTATGTAAAGTTTAAATTTTGAATTTGTCATGAAATAAATTCTTATATAACAGCACAAGTTAGGGTTTTAAAAAGTATAATTTCTTTTTATCTTTTTTACAATAGTTAAATGTATTTAGTTTTTGTTTTATGTTGTTTGTTATTTTATATTTGACCTATACCTAAAGTAGTTTTGAAAGCAATATACATAGCAATTTTTCACTATTAATAACAATCAGCTGTCAAATTGTAACCTGATATGTGTGAGGGTAAAAATAAAGTATTTATAGAAGGCAAGTTATATGCAAATTTTTAAGCATACAAAATTTTAAACAAAAAAATTGCTCTTTGCTGCCTATATAGATAATAATTTCTATACATTTTAAATGTAAATAAAAAAATCAGTATTGTGTCTTTTATAATCTAAAAATCTGTATAGTTGAGGTGTCCTTACTACTATAAAATTAATTTCTATTATAAAATTTTTAGCCAAAATTTATCCCTGAATTAATTGAGCTGCAAAGAGAACATGACTTTGACTTAGTTTCGGGCACTAGATACGAGAGAGGTGGTGGTGTTCATGGTTGGGATTTCAAACGTAAACTGATATCACGAGGTGCCAATTTCATCACACAGCTGTTACTAAGGCCTGGAGCATCAGATTTGACTGGATCATTCAGGTACATAAATTGTATGTTTTTTATTAGACAGACATAAATTCAATATTATAATATCTTTTTTAACCAACAACAGAAGCGACAATCCAAGTGGTTGTCAGTTAGTAGCAAACAATGTCTTGTAATTAATATGCAGTTCCAAACTTTCTGTACTTCTATTCAGCGATTGTCACCTAGCAATATAAAATGACATCTTTTTCAACTGTTTTTTCGGAAACTGCCATTATTGTCAGAACACAGTAATGGAAATTACATAGGAATTTAAATTTTCACTCCATCAATACAAATTGCTTAAAACACTAAGTGTTCATGCATTATTGAATCTGATGAATCATCTGTCTCTATTGCTAAGCTATTAGCTTCGGTGCAGGTAGTAGTAGCATTGATTCCCAGGTGGGAATCAATGCTACTACTACCTGCATAAATATTTGTAAGAGCTATAGATAGTTTTTCCACATGTGGGCACTAGTCTGTATGAAATTTGTGTATGTGAAACCATCTTTCCACGAGAATCTCATCTCAACATCTTAAAATAGGTGCGGCATTTTTGAAGACAAAAATATTTGAAGGATAACTCCACTATGAATTTAAGTTATAGAGCAGTGGTTCCCAAAGTTTCCTGAACATATTGGAGGATAAAAGCTTCCAAAGTCCCTTACTGTACTGTAATTAATTTTAAAATGTAAAATATCTAATATGGACTTTTAGATCTACTTGATATGAAACCCTTGAGTTATCTCAAATTTTATTTTACATTTTTAGGTTATACAAAAAAGATGTACTGTTAAAGTTGATTGACAGCTGTGTTTCTAAAGGCTATGTATTTCAAATGGAAATGATCATCAGGTAAGTAAGAAAGTGCATTATTTATCACTCACTTCTCTTCTTACGTAAATTTGTATGTCTGTGCATTTTTAAGAATTTTTAGTTAAATAAGGTTACTCAAGTTTTAAAATACATAGAATACCTTTTTTTTTTTTTTTAAAATATATATTTGTATTAATATTTCCAAAAAACACCTTTAAAAGTCACTCCTAGTCCTCTAGTCAATGCATAACTAGAATTATTGTTTTTTTTTAGAGCGAGACAGCTAGATTACTCAATTGGTGAGGTGCCAATCACCTTTGTGGACCGTGTCTATGGAGAATCTAAACTTGGTGGATCAGAAATAGTTCAGTTTGTGAAGGCTCTGCTATATCTTTTTGCTACTACCTAACTTTATTATAACATTGTATCATTCCACTTTTATAAAATAAAATATTGTTTATTTAGAGTTCTTTTTATTTGTAATTAATTGTAAAAAAAAAATCTTTTGCTCCCATTGCAAAACTTATTAAAAAGCTACTGTTCAATGCAGTCAGATCATAAGGAACTTAAGAATAAAAAAGAAATTTAACAATAGTTATACAATAACAGTCGACGGGCTGACATATTGGCAATTGCCTTGCCACCGATTCGTTAAACATGATGATGTTTCTAAATAATGACATAACAAACAAGTCTTATATTATGTATCATTACATTAATAAAAAAGTAAAGTCTGAGCCTATGCTTCACGGACAGATAATTTTTTAAACTACAATTTTACACACACACACACACACAGAGAATATAACACTTTCTCGTCAGTGAGTATTATATTCCTTGGTTGGTCCATGTCTAACAGATTGTATAACGTTAGGACGTCTTAATCATCTCAACGGTGGTAGAGCCATGCGTCCTGTCGCTGCTGAATGCCCGGCTCAAACCGGGTAAGTACCAAGACCTCAGAAAATTGGCGTGAAACGGAAATGTTTGTGCTTCCGCATTTCGCCCGGTGAGTTAGGTTGGCCGATGGCCCATCTCCTTCCCCTCGCTTGCAGAAAACCTCCTTAAAGGCAGACAACGCATTTGAAAGGCCTTGGACGTTGCGAATATCCATTGACAGCAGTGATCGCTTAGTGAGCTGCTTGCTCATGCATCATGCCTCTTGCTCCATAAAAAAATCAATACTCCTTAAATCCTTAAAACACAAAGTCCTTAAAACTTTTACAATATTCCGTGTACGACTTATAAGAACGAAGTAACATGCCCTAAAAATAATAACAACTGAAACGTAAAATAAATACGTTTATAAAGGTTTTTTTATTCAACAATTTTAACATTCACAGTCGATGTCATTTTATTGCCGTCGCATATTCTGTTTTTATTACGCTGTTATTGAATAATAAACATGTTAAATTACGTTGATTTTGTCGTTGAATCTTATTCTAAGATGAATTTAATAATATATTAATATATACGCAAATAGAAACTTCTAGATTAAATTGTAGAATCCGAATGCCGAGTGCTCTAGTGAGTGTTATGCTATGCGCGTTGTGCCATATTTTCTCCGACAAGAACGAATCGTTTAGCAATGACGTCGTGTACACAAAACAGTATCCAATTGGCAATGATAAGTCGTATTTGCCGTCTTGTTTGATCAGGTGGCTAAAACAAGAGCGGTTTGTACCCAATTAACAATCTGATCATCGACCAGCCTAGACATGTTTTTCCTTACGCTGTTAATCTTTCAAACCGTCGCCACTTCGGCGAAGATATTATATTACGAAATCGATAGAGATTTGGAGAATGACAACGGCCTTCCAGTTCCGGAAATCACAGCGGAGCCTATTGATGCGCCGTTAGAAACATGGGACGATCCATTATGGGTTCTGAAACTAAACGACGTTCTTAATTTCACTCATTTGAGATCGGCGACTATGCCTGAGGAGGAATACTTCGACACTACAATCGGCCCCAAGCTACACAGGTAAGTGGCTTCGTAGGATTATAATGGCAACTTTTTAAGGTTTCAAATTGAAACATGTCAACTAGTAGGCTTTGCCCGTGACTTCTCATAAGTGGTTAATTTTTTTTATGGAGTACGCAGGCAAACGAGTAATCTGCTTACCCGATGGAAAGCAATAACCGCTGCCGTTTTGTAAATGCTTTACCAGTCCTTATGGCAGGTATTTTTGGAAAGGATGGGCTGGAAAAGGAAAAAGGAGTCAAGTGTATGAGCCACCGGCCACCTTAATCACTGGGCGAAATGGAAGCACGAACACTTCCACTTTACGCGGTATTTCTGTAAGTTAATGGTATTTATCACCAGCAGCGAAAGCTGGCGCGGCTTTGCCACCGTAAAAACAAACCAATAGCGATACGAGAGAGTAGTATGCCCGATGGTAAGCCACGAACTTGACCAATGCAATATAGTATTCTCACGACTTTTCTTCTGTACGAATTCATAACTGCTTGGCGCAGCACTGCTCTCGTCAGATATAAGGTGGTCTATTTCCACGCCCAATAATAACACCAGAGAAATTGTCGTTCGAACTTGCACTGAACAGCTTGCTCTACTGGTACCCAGAAATGTCTGGTTACCAGTATAGTAACTAACAATCCAATTACGTCCGTGGTGCGACACGTAAAGTGGTGATCTACCCCGACAGCCTGCAAAATAGTTTGGTGGAACTAACTTTTAATAAATATATTATTGATATGACTTATTAATTAGACTGAGAGGTAAACTATTACTATATAACTATACATCTCTAGATGAGATAGACTATTAAATTAACCTGCGTAACTCGATTTCTTAACAACAATTCTTGTTAAGAAATCGAGTTCTGCTGAAATTACTAACGTTATTGTGAATGTAAAAAAGTATCCTACTGTGGCTATCTCTGACCTTTATGCGTCCCGAGTTTGAAAGGAACAAAAAACAGCTTAATCGATTTTGATTATGATTTAAATGTCACTTCGTTAGTGATAATGTTATGGGTGGTTCCTTCGAAGGTTGCGCTTGTTTTCTTTTTCCCAGACTCCGACTGGATGGTACCATCAGTAATTCAACCACCAAGCGACAATGTGTTTTGGCACACAACTTGGACCACTCGTTGGTCTCGGAGACCACGTGCACTCCTCTGGAACGCCTTGGACACTATTCACTCATTCGAGCCGAGCCAATAAAACCGCAGATTGCCGTTAACTTTATTAAGTTAGGACAGTTAGCTGACTTGACATAAGATATCCTAAAACTTATATTGCCACCCGAATATCCCAACACCGAAATATACCACTTCTTAAGACTTTAGACAATTAATCGCGCGGTGCGAACTCTCACCTTGAAACTATGTGTAAGCAGTGGCGGTACTACCGTACAAGCCCAAAAGCCCGGCTTGCCTACTAGGAGTAAAATTCATAAATCTTAATTAGCACATAATTCCCGCAACGTCCAAATTTAAAAGTGCGCAAATATTCCCGTGCATTCAATATTTACCTCGCCACCTGACCGCTAACATCTATGATTCACCTTTCACCTGTGATGCCTCGGTCGGAATCACCGATCGCCAATCACGACGTCATAACGCCTTATCTCTTTCTTCTTTTGCATCTCTTTTTTCATATAAATTGGATAAAATTCGTACAAAAATTTCCTTTTTTAACAAGCCCTGCTTTCGGTGTGAAGTTAGTAACGTAGGATTTAAATATGCGCGCTGCAATATTTAGACTATTTCGCAAAATGCAAAATTATTGTTTCTATGTTCACATTTATTTTGTTTATTATTATAATTGATAAGAAAGGACCGCGCGTTACAATTAATTTTCTATTAATTTGCTTTAATTACTTATTAGTTTATAATCAATAATGAGTTCTAAAGTGGTGGGATGTGTTTCTTGTGAAGGGTTGAGGTGTGTGGACTTCTAATTGGACAACTTTAACTTTTGAAAAAAAAGGAATGTAATAACGTCGCCCAAACCAACTCCTGACTTGTGTATTTTTCAAACTACTGGTAAAACTCATTAAAGACATTTCAATCGTTCAATTAATAATAATAATTGGGTTGTTGGGTGTTCATATACCAATAAATTGTATGGTTGGTGCTGCATATTGTTTTGTAATAATAAGAATGTTTGGTAATTTTTCGATGATTAAAATAATTTATCTAGTGCTTTAAAGATACATCAAAATTCACAAAAACATTTAAATGCTGTTATTTATTTTTGTAATTTCGGTAAACAATGCATTGAAACTTCTTTATTGAAACAAGTTTTGAACGAAATATCAAATCATAATTCCCGTGTTGAGCATAATCGTAATGTTTTTCAAACATTAATTGATATTGTTTTCCACTTAGCCCAACAAGAATTAGAGGTCATGATGAATCTAAAAATTCAATGAATGAGGGCAATTTTTTAGAATTAGTATCTTTACTTTCTAAATACGATCTTTTTTTAAGTGCATAGGTCTAGTTCAAAATTTTGGGCTTGCCCTATGATATAACCCTAGGCACGCCACTGTGTGTACTGTGTGCACTACTGTGCCGCGATTTGAAAGATAATGTGGCCAGTATAATTTAATATATTAAATCTGCGGATAACGACAGCTCAGCGCAGTTTTGTATGGCCCCGTTTTATTATGGGCTGGTGTATCGCTTACCATCACGCGAACTACTTGCTTCGTCACTTTATCTGCTAAAAATGTATTTCCTTATAGTCCCACATGAAATACGCGCTTATAAATTACGTATCTTCGACAGACATGCTTTGCAGTACTACGAATACAAACAACGACAAGCATCGAGAATAGAAAAGAAAGATGATCCGAATAAATCATACCCTAACCATAACTTACATGACATAATAGACCAAGACAAAAATGAAAACGACGGTGTTACAGAGGGGAAACGTGAAGATAGTATGAAGGAATTAAAAAGTACAGTCGTCCAAATGATAAATAAATTTGTGTAAGTTAAAGATTTCACATAATATCTGTTGCATTTATTTTTAACCGAATTCAAAAAAAGAGGAAGTTATATTTAATAAAAAAATTAAATTATTATTATGCCTCTAGAAATTTTTTACAACAGATATAAAAGAATATATCGAAATATTTCAGCTTGTCTTTCCAAAATGAGCCTGCCATCAATTTATCAGAAGATATGGATGCCTACAATCAACCGACTTTGACAGTGAGTTATACACATGATGACAATATTGTTTCAATTATTGGAATATTCGTTGCCAGCCTTTAAGGGGAAAGGGTTATAAAAGAGGGTGGAGAAGAGAGGATGGAGAGGGTGGGAGAAAGGGAGAGAATGGGGGGGATGGGCCAACGGCCACCTCACTCACGCATTAAACGCGGAAGCACTCTACGCCGATTTTCTGTGAGGTCGTGGTACTTATCCGGTTCGAGCCGGTCCATTCAGCAGCGGGAACAGCTGCGTGGCTCTATCACCGTAAAAAGTCCTACGTTGCGCTCATCACTAGGAGATGTGATATTATATACCTATCTCTAAGCCACTCACTGTTATGCTGGCTACATTCAGCGGTAAAACGTTAGCATAGAAATGCTAACGTATTACCGCTTGCTGTCCATAAACTACTTTATATATCAATATTTTTTTATGGAGTTGACGAGCAAACGAACAAGCGGCTCACCTGATTGAAGTGGTGGGAATTTTTGGAGGCTGGAAAAAGAAGGAGGAAGGAGGAGGATAAGTCACCGGCCAACTCACTTACCACACGAAATGCGGAAGCACAAACATTTCTACTTTTTGCTGATATCTGTGAGGTCGTGGTACTTATCCCAGCGAGAGCGTGGCTGCGTGGCTCTACCACCGTTTAATTCATGCCCAGTCTCGCTATTTATTTTTAACAATCTTTTTTAATCTAAATAGTAATAATAATATTAATACTTAACAATATTTCTGTACAGAAATATTGTTTAAAATGGTTATTTACACCAGTAGCAGAAAGCTTCTAGTGGCACATTACGATGTCAGCGTAGTGTGTGTTTATAAATGTCACGAAAGCTTTAAATCTTTACGTTGCCCGTTTTTGACCATTTGACGTATTTGCAAAAGCAAAACGTTATTTCAAATATAACCGTAAATAATTCGAACGTAGCATCATTGCGTCATTTTGCATTTGCTGTCTAGTCTACGTGTTTGTGATGCTCCAAATACTTGGCAAAGTCAAGATCGTTCGCTTTGATATACCGAATGTTCGTTTGTTAGTTCCTCTTCGCAGATGTGAAAAGGACACGATTGACGGCTTAGGTCAATATAGCAAATTTAATTTAAGGCACCGACGACGTCGAAAACATTACAGGCTGAAAACAAAATTGTAACACGTAAAATCCCTCAATTTAATGATTATTTTAATAAAATAAAACAACATATATGGCTAGGAATACTTTAATCTACGTGCACTTCCTTTTTATTTTGAAGTTCACTAGCATACTTTCGAAGTTCAAGGATCAATCTAAATGAATGAAATTTCGATAGAATCATCTAATAACATCACAATTTCGATCGAAAATTCGGAACCAATTAAGTACTTCCTTCTTTTTGAAGTTTGAAGACATTGACTTTTGTTAATTTTTCAAATGAATATCTATATTATATTGTTTTGGTAGAGCGGCATTTACAAATACTGACGTTAAAAACTTTGTCGGTGGAGTAAGGTAGCCGAAGGTTTATTCTTTTAGCGGTCGACAACACGCTTATTGCAGCACTTTAGATGTCTATAGGCAGTGATTATCTAGGTGAAAAAGCTTTGCTTACTGGTAAAACCATTTTCTATGTCAATAAAGAGATATGAATGAAACCTGATATTTGTTTAATATAAACGCGTGCTTGATCATTTGCTTACTACAATTATTGAAATTATAATTACTTACATATATTTTTTTTAATGACCAAAGTTGAAAGTTGAAGACGAAAAGACAAATTGACGTGCTACCGTGCCTGTCTGTATATTTAAATAAAATCGCTCCATTAACGCGCCTGGAAAAGTACTTGCTCGTTATTTATCTGTTCAAGTGGCCGCTGAGTTTATTTTGTCCGAGCTTTACGTAGATAATGGAAACATATGGGCCCAAGTTGACGTGCCTACGCGGACGGTTGGGTGCGTTTGGAAAATGCCGCGCCGCTTGTAGACATCGCATAAAGTCATCGCCCAGAGCCTTACTAATTACTCGTGGGAGTCAACTGGTCATGAAATACTAACGAACTTCGCTTCACTCGCGCTCGAATGGAAAGGTCCATGGTCGACGCGTTTTTACTATGTTAAAATAGAAGATAATTAAAGAAATATTTTTACGCTGTCTTTAATATTTTTTTAACACTTGCCAGTGCAACAAGTATTCCTAAAAATGAAAAAAAAAGAGAAAGAAAATCCAAATAGATACCAATGTAAGGCAGTGAAATTTATGCTAAAAAGAATTAATGAAAAAGACCTCTGCTATGCTTGCTATTGGATGATTCAAACTGGAGAGCTGTGTATTCTTATTTAATAAATTATAATAAAAAAAATGTTTTGCATAAACATTATTAAGATAATCAAAGGCCATTATAAGTATCCAAATTATGTATAGTATATATAATATATGCTATACATATATATATCAATTATCTTAAAAGTATATTAATCGGAATTCAATGCAGTATAATAAATTGATTGAATTACGAAAGTAATAAAGAAAAAAATTAAATTGACGGAATAAAAAAGTCATCAAACAAAAAATTTACAGATCATTTAATAGCAAAGCCTTTATTGCAGAAAGGTCAATGCATTAACGGCTTTGTTCTGAAACAGTTCACAGTTCTCTTAGTATTAAATAATTTAAAATTTTATTTAATTTATATTTTTTCTTATTACAGAGTTAATAAATAAAGTAATTTTCGTCGACGAGCAATTTTTATTTTGTTTGATATATTATTCCAATATAAAATAAAAACGCATAACATCAAACACGAACAACATTTTTTAAAAAGAAACTTATAATAAACGAGTCTTTGATGGAGTAAAATAGAATAAATAATGTAATTTCATGATCAGTCCATAAGTTAACATTTTTACATTGTTTGATGTGATAACTACTTGTTAATCTATGCACCCGATGCGAGCACTGCAATTCTAATCAATAGCCTATTGAGATAGAATAACAAATTCTATTAAAGTAATTGCATATTTACTGAAGTGCTATGGTATTAACAGAGTAAAATAACTCCTATCTTTTAATGCATAGCAATGAGTACTATTATGCCTGGAATAAAAACGTAAAAACAATATAATTGCTCTATAAAATGTTATCACGAAGCGTTGAAAGTCAGTTATATACTACACTTTATTATTCCCTTCATGTCATAAATACGGGAACCGAGATATGCAATATGTTTACACGTGCAGCTCCTATTATGAAAATATCGACTCACCTGATTATAGCTAAGGTAGAGCTGATCCGGATACAAAGTGGGCCGGTACGACTGCGACTACACTACCAGTACAGTTTGACCACAATTCACTACGAAGAGCTAACACTTATTTTTATAATAATGCAATGGTTTGTAGCCGACTGAAAGCTCGGCGCAATAACACGTTACGTTGCGTCAAGCTTCGGCGGGCGACTGGCCGGCGCGCAGCCGTGCACTTCTATATATACGTGCGTAGCTAGCTACGGCCGCCCGCCCTCCGTGCGCTTTTCGTATTCACAAAAATATCAGTGGAATCCGGAGCCTAATTTCCTCTGTCACTACCTTCTCCGACACAATGGGAGCGTTGATCTCCGACACGCGTGCATCAAGAGACAGCCGACCAGATTCTTTCAGTCTGATTGTCGGGTGACCGACTTACCCGTCGCGGTACGCGCTCGTATTTCCCTATATGGAAGCACTGAGCGATCCTACTTTCAGTATAGATAAGCTTATTAATTGAACCATGATCGCTTACATTATTAAAATGTTGGTCCTAAGAAATTAGTACACGAAAGCGTTGGAATGCTAGTAAAATTGTACAAGAGACAGTAAAATAACATAGTGTAGTGTAACAACTGTTCGTGTGGGAAAAAGAAAAATAGTTCAAGGATGCAATTGTTTGCATGCAGTAAACATTGGTTTTTCCTAAATTATTTTTATGACTATAGGCAAATTGTCTGTTGGACGATCCATATGTTATTTATTGCGATCGCGTTTTTGCATTAGTGTAGTAGCTTATGAAATTTTATAACGTTCAATAAAGAACTAATTATTAAAGTTAAAAAATTGTATAAACAATATTCAATTGTTTTTACTATAAAACGTTTGTTATCGTTTTAAAAGTAGAAAATCAAATATATAGAAAAAAAGGAATTAGTTGGGTGGAGTTGAGACAACTTTATACGTTCTAATTTATACGTAGTTTCAATTACGATTACTTCCGTTTGTTTCCATTACTTCAGAGGATTCTTCTGGTGTTATCGCAATGGATTTATTAATACTTAACTTAGTAATAGCAAATATTACAATTAAGTGTAATCATTGTTAATTATTACTAAGCGCTAATAAAAGATTCATTAATTTAAACATCATTTTATTATTCAAAGTTCCTCGATGTCTTCAATGTTAAATATCACTATGTAACTATGTATTATTAGGTTTAAGTTCGTATGAGGTTTCCTAGAAACGTGGTATTATTCTCGCTGGCGTAAAGGAATGAATGATTTTCAATGTCATACGAATGAGCCAAGTTGAAGGCGACGTTCCCGGGGTCGTTTGTCAATAAGAGTGGTGGCGGAGTCGCCGTTTCCGGGAAACTGTGCGAGTGCTACGCGTCGAGTCATCGTATAAATCATTCGTTTCGAACACACGGTGCCGCGTAACTGTACGGTGTTATGACAAAAGGAAACTGGCGCGCGCTCTATTTTTGCGCATTTGCACGATACCCTAATTGGACTGCGGCGATGATACGTTCATAGGGTAACATCAAACGAATCAGATACATTTCGTCTGGCCAAATAGCGAGTAGCAATTTGCCAAAAGTGCAATAAACAGATACGGCGTGGATGTGTTGAATGCGTTACACTCGTCAATATACATTTATCACTATTTTTATGCTTCTTTTGAGATTGAAAATAAATAAGAATTGTTGTTTTCTTAAATCTGGGAGCAGAAAGAAAATTCGTTAATCTGCAGGAGAAATTTAATAAAAAACTTAAATAAAATTTATAAAGTAAGCGATAGCACGTGCCAGTTAATTCCTGTTGAACTTTCTAAGGGATTGAAACAGGTTATTTATTTGCAGCTGCATTCACGTGCAAGCAAAGTTAAGCTGATTGACTTACAATTTAACAGGAACGCGCTAAAGCGACTGTCCTTAAAATAGATGCAAACGGAGGGAAACTACGGGTTCAAACGGTATGTCGCTCCTAAGTCAATATCCTAACGGATAGTGGAACTTGAGCAGCTGGCATTATCACTTCTAAAAGATAAAGCTTGTGCAAGCATGTATGTATGTTTTAAAGGTATTGTGTGCAACACAAAAAGATATATAACTTATTACACTAAACGAGTGAGTCTTGTCATCTATTACACGATTATTTGCCAATAAAACCTGTAAAGCATTAGAGCGCTGTGCCATCTTTCCAAATGGGTAAAACCACGGTTCTTCTATATCTTTTCCTATCAAAAAAACTCTGATAGTAAGTTGAATTTCGATAATAATTTTTTAATCTCAGTGGGCAATTGCTTTGTCCTTTCACGATCTTTTTTAATTTACAAAAGTATGACGGATTTTTACGGTGGTAGAGCCACGTAGCTGTACCCGCTGCTTAATGGGCCGGCTCGAACCGGATTAGTACCACGACCTCACAGAAAATCGGCGTGACGTGAAAGTGTCCTTTTGCTTCCGCATTTCGTCCCCACCCTCCCCTTATTCCTTCTGTTACTCTTGTTCCCGCTCCTCCTTCTCCCTTACCCCTTCGATCATCCTCCCTCCCTCTCTTAAAATTTACCCCCTTAAAGATTGGCAACGCATTTGCAAGTTCAGTAATGTTGTCCATGGGCGGCGGTAATCGCTTACCATCAAGTGAACGGCTTGCTCGTTTGTCAGCTTACTACATAATAAAAATGAGGTAAAAGAACGTTTACTTAAAAAATATGTTTTTATACATAGGCAATTCTCAAAAGTTAGGGAAAGGTTACGGTCTGATTTACTAGTAATTAAATATCAAATCTTTCCGATCCTAAAAGAATTCGTGTTCAGATTTTCATCAACAAGGAGTAATATTAGTAATAATAATAAACAAGGAGTAGTAATAGTAATAATAATAATAATACCCGTTGATTTAGGCATAACAATAAATATAACACTAATGCTGATAGCCTTCAAATATTAAAAACATGTGCTATTTTTGTACGCCTCTTCCTTTTGTCAAACCATCTCTTTTATATCCAAAACAATACAGAGACAGCTACAAACAACACTCGTAGCAACAATCAGCCTTCGTAGCTGACGCGTAGTATTAAGGGTGCCAAGATGCCTACGCTTTCACCGGTAATTTAAGAACCGTTTGTCCTTGCTACTTGATATTCTACTCTAGTACGTCAATTGCTAATAACTTAATACTTAAAAAACGTCTTAACAAACATTTAACAAAAAGGTAAGGATATAATTATGATTGAGCGTAAGATTCTAAGGAAACTTAGCTTTTATGTTATCTTTTTTCAGGATTAGAAGGCAAACGAGCAAACGGCTCACCCGATGGTAAGTGGTTGCAGCCGCCCATGGAAATCTGCAACAAATTTGACTTGCAAATGCGTTGCCACCCTTTAAGCTTTAATTATTACATGATTAATGAAAGATAAATCATTGAAGTTAATAGTCCATGAAATTTGACTTCTTAGTTTTTAAAACAACGAAAAAAAATATGTTGTTTGTTTAAAAGTAAATAAATTCCAGAAACTGTACAAGAAAACGGTGTTAGCGCCATTTGGCTGTAAACTTGAAGAAGCAAAGAAACATTGTTTGTTTACATATTCTTACCAAGTAAAAGAACAGTGGGAAATGAAATAACTCATGCCAATTTAATTGCTTCCTATTAATAAATGATTTCTTTTTCCCGTAAACTCGCTTTCGATGTCGATTAAAGTGCACATAACATTATTACTTCCTATGAAATTCGTTTATTCCGCTCATTGCGTTACTACGTCGAGTTTCGAGGAATCGGCATTTCAATTCACACTCTCCTATTCCATATTCATTGAACTGTTTTGACTACTAAATAGGCCTATCAAAGACGAAAGAAATTGACGTGACGGACGGATTCGATATCTATGAAGTGTCTTTGTATGCAATTCAAAGTGATGATATAAACTGTTGGAATCGACTTTAGAACTTTAAAAGCTTCATAAAAATTTATAGGCAATTACTAACATAGTCAAGGCCAGAGACGTTACCTTGTGCCCCTAGAAACTGAGTTTGTCAAATTGTTAATGTTGCAAAAAATAGATCCAGTAACTGGTAACGCTAAGCTGAAAACATGTTATTCCACGAGGTCGGCAATAAATGACAATGTTGTTGTTTAACGCCCGTCGTGCTATTTTATTACAAATTCGACCTAATAAACTTTTTCGCTAAGAGTACGCAATCATCTATGCCCCGACATGCTTTTCGTAATAAATGGGCGACGGTCGTGCCCCTGGGGACGTTAACGTCACCGAATCCCGGATATCCACGACAAGTTATTTATTGCCCAGTAACAGGCCAACGTCAGATTGGTCTTAAAACTAATAAAGGCTGTTTGTTAGCACTGACCGTGTTTCGGCTTACGTCCAGACGGACTTCGCAACATATATCCTTAGTGTTTCTTTAATAATATGAAATAACTTATAATAGATTAATAAAATATTTTGATAATGACATTCAGATGCTTGAAATTTAAATGGTATTAGCAGAGATAAATGAAAGGCCACACAAGCTATATAAAAATTAATATACTAGTATCATTTATACAATACTGACTGATGTATTAACAGACCAATCGTTTATAAATATCTTGATGAATGGTATTAAATCTTCTGCAATTAAAAAAGAATGCAATTGCCGATTAATCTGTTTTAATTTTCACAAACATTTAACATTTCATAAATGAAGGATTTAAGTGTTCAGTTTAAAGTCAAATTTACGTCTTAAATTTTTTTCGCTTATATTTTGTAAACAATAGTATAAAAGTCGCACGCATACCTAAAGTGTAAATCCTATGCTTATTTGTGAGCAACAATCTTAACAATTTTGTTTTCATATATCAAACATTCGCGAAAACTTTGATTTTTTTAGGAAATATACTGACGATTTACATATAAAAGTATAGCGATATAAATATTAAACAGTACTTATATCTCAGTTATTTAATGTAGACTTATTTCAAGATCTTATTGTACAATCCAGAAAAAACAAAAGAAAATGTACAGTTTACGTCATACATATATATGCACGTAATATAATATTTTTACTTTTAGCTTCTGATTTAGTACATAAATAGCAGCAAACGGGGCCTTAATAATATTATAAAAGACCTTTTTAATTAAATTGTAAGAGCAGTGTAAAGCAAAAACGAATTATCAGTAACAAAGTTTTTTTAACGGGGACCGGTTATATAAAAAGTTTATCTATTATTAGATGTTGTACAGGGCTTCACTTGTGTGAACATTGATTTCATATAATTTCTTACAATTTTGTATTAATCTTTATGTAAATTCAATATAAATTTTATAGGATAGCTAAACTCATTGTCTATCAGTGACTCAATCGAAGACAACGAATCGTTATTATAATTTAGTTGTAACCACATGTTTTTTAAAGAAGACTACGGCGCATTGACCCCTACTTGGTCGATTTTTTGCCGATACGTAGTCCAAAGATCGCATGATCATATAGTGAAAAGTAAAGAGCGCATAATGATAACTTTGTGCTGAAATTAAATACTATAACTTCGGAGCTATATATATAGTTTTTGCATCTTCTTACATATTTCATTTATATAAGATAATGAATGAATGTCATACTAAAAAAAACTTAATATGGTCCTTAGATTATTTTCGTTAAAGACGATGGGTTCTCTTGGGTTCATAGTAGTGATTTTCTTTTCGTAGTAGTTGGTAAGTAGTACTAATTCGTGATCTGTAATCCGTTTAAACTTTAAATTTAAAGTTATTTTAATATTAGAATATTTATTTATGAATTGGAACGAATGAAATGAACTATATATATTAGCGTTCTTAAAATAATATGTATTTATAAGTTTGAGTCCGTGTTGTGTACGTTCGTATGTAAAGTCACGTCGCTAAAGTAGACTGCATTAATAAGTTATTTCGAGTGCACTTAGGTGTAGTTAGCATTTAAAGTGGTTCAACTTCCATATTTAGGTTTCCTACGCTTTAATGAAATGCTTATTTTATTTATTTTTTGATATTTAAAACAATTCGTAAAAAAATTGAGTTCTTAATCGTCTACGCCGGTATTTATCAATCTATGAATACAAAAAAAAATGACCCAAGTCAGCCAATGTTGTTACCTCAGTGTTTAGTTATTGTATTTTATTAAAATTTAAATCGATTTCTTCAAACACTTCATTAAAGTGATGGTATTATTAAATACAGTTTTATACAAATTTAAATTTGACTTTTACAATATCTGAAATATAAAAAAAAAACAATCTTAAGTTTATACGTTATATTAGTATAGAATTGAAAATTTATGGCAGGTATATCAATGTTATTTATTTCGCTAAATACATGAATACAGCTACCGACGATAGTTCCGGTGTTACTGGATTACATGTGGTTGTAAAGTACTGTTAATATGATATTCACGTGTTTAAAAACAAAGTCAAATTTATATTTTACTGCGCCGTAAACACTGTCGTAATTGTGTTTGGAGACGGTACCACAGCTTATTTTCGAAGGAAATATAGAACGTTACACTCGTACGGCTTTGAAAATTAATTTACCGTCCATAATTAACATAAATGTCTATTAATTTTGCTCTTGTCTGCTTAGGTCCAATGCCTTTGTCTCAGTTACAGGATGTGAATATTTTATTTTTTGTTTCGATGAAAAATATGCGCAAACACATGGGCCTGGAGCTAATTGTAAATAAAACATCCCTTAACGACGCCTACTTCGGGCAATAGTATTTTCTTTGAATTCCAAATATATTCGTTGTTTTGCACTGACTGTGCAGACTACATATTTCTAAAAGAAAAACTACATAATGTATTTTGAGAATTTTTCCTCATTAATATTACTTACTCTTTTGTAAAAAGAAGTATTTCTAGAAATAATACTAATGTTTTTATATAATGATAACATTATTAATAGTTTGATGAATAAATAATTTAAACAAAAACGCGCCTTTGTGCATGCATAGCGCTTTTGTTTATACGATCTAGTTACAGTGTTTCACATATTCCTGTTTAATGGAATTTGTTTGGAGCTTGAGTACCATCAAGCCAAAAGTGATTTCTCTAACTTTGTTACGAAAACGAAGTTACGGGTTGCGCTTCTCGCTTCAAGATTTTATAGGGCGTTTAAAGAAAGAAATCTTTTTTTTTTGTTTCTGGTGGGCACGGGCCAAATAAAATTAAAATTATTGTTGAAAAAATAGTATTATGAATTGATAAAACACAGTCAGGTCATAAGTTCCGTCGCATAAAGAAAACATTTAAATTTGAATGCACAAAAATATTTTTTGAATTTTTGAATTTCGAATGTTTTATGAAAATAATAATGTGTACATTATACCACGATGAAGAGGGTGTTAAATGAAGACTTAGGGCTTCGAGTTTTTTTTTATTGTTTAGACTGACAAATGAGCAAGCGGCTCACCTGATGGTAAGTGAAGTGAAGCACAGGGACATTTGCAGCATTACAGAGCTATAAAATGCGTGGCCAGCTATTAAGGGGGGAATTTTGAGGGAGGGAGGAGAAGAGAAAGAGCGGAAGGGGGAGTGGAAGGAAGAGGTAGAAAAAGGAGGAGGGAAGGATAGGGGGATTGAGCCACCGGCCACTTCACTCACCGGACGAAACGCGGAAGCATAGACACTTCCACTTTACGCCGATTTTCTGTGAGGTCGTGGTATATCCTAGTAACGTCTATTCCATACCCCTACTAGAATGCGTTATCTTTAAGTCAATTTGCTAGTCCACCCGTAATGCCCCAGCCCATCTTAAAGATAAAACCATGGTCATAACATCCTAACCTGCGACTCCATTCTAAAGAGCCGTGACCTTTCACCAGAGTTAATGCTACCATTACCACAACGTTGGGTTAAAGTCGGTGAGAGATCGATATAACCTAGCCGTCCACAGTAAGGTCTCCAGGTATACTTCCCCACCATAAAAAAAGGCATGGAGGCAGTTATATTATAATATTTTTAATTCAATTGTACAAGATGGGACGCGAATACGACATACGATATTTGAAGTAGAACGTCATTGAGAAGATTATCCCTTACATCTATTAGTGAAATAATATTCTTGTTTTTCTTCTTTGGTATTTTAATGATGGCGATACGCACGTTACCAAGCGTCACGGAAATCCCTTCTAATGATAACTCAAGTTTATAATGGTAACATAAATATTTTTCTAATGAAAACAAAAACAGTTTGATTATCATCCCATCTGATAATAATTCGGTGCGAAGTTTTCGAAATTTAGCGTTCTCATATGCTCAATATATTTAGTAAACAAAAACACGCGTAAAACAATAACAAAAAACTCCATCCTATTGACCCACTGGAAGTTATGGGCAGACGTGTCGTTTACCATCAGGCATATAGCATGCTCGTAAAGTCACTTTATGCCCTAAAAAAAACCACATGAGCTAAGTGAAACGCTTGTCTATAACAGTACATTATCTACCAATGGTTGACACGTCTTTGCTTTGCTTGTCACCTACAATATTATATGTCGAATTTCTATGTCCAGTGATTAGGTCAGAATCGCTACGTTAGACAGTGGAACAGTTGCAATTTACTGCTCGGTGACAGAATTTCTAACAATACGTTGGTACTGACCTAGGATGATATAGCTAAAGAGGAGAGGAGATAAGTTAGAACTTACAAATTTATAGCCTATATCATTGGTAAACAGGGCTGTTGTTATGTGATACAATATTTTGCGTCGTAGAAAAAGTAATTGATGCATACTACCAGGATTTCAACCAAACACTTTGCTTGCTTGGATATCAGTCATTTTAAGGTTTATTCGGGATTAATAGTCACTAATGTCATTAACTTATCTGAAATCGTTAAGTATAAAAAAAAAGTCATAAGTGATCTCCTACAAGCAATATTTGACGCTACATAAATAAGTTCCAAAAAATCACATAATATTTGTAAAAATTACTTTATACCAATGTTAATAACGTAACAGTATATTACTAATTCAAAATTAAATCGCAGTTAAGCAAAAATACTCGGACACGCGAGTAAGTGTGATAATTTTAAACGTCTAATTGTATCGCAGCTTGTAAAAATAAAACGGGATTTGTCGCCCACTTCATCCAAGTGGTGTGATTCACGCTGAGTTTCAGTGAGTAATTTCTCTTCCAAGTATGCGACATTCGGTTTCGGCTAATGCGATAATTATGGATGCAAAAGCGCATATTAAGGTAAAGAAATTGTCGAATGAATGGACTCTTCAGTCAGCGAAAAATCGCTTAGCCTGAATTGGAATTGGCGAACAAAGGGACAATGCGTTGAATGCTTGGGTCAGGTCTAAAGATATATTATAAATGTCAACGAAAAGCAGAGAAAAAAGATGTTTTAGCTTTATAGAAAGACCTAAAACGTATAGACGTTAGACTGTTAATATCGGCTGATGATGGTGATGATAAAAAGTAACTTCTACTTTTCGGTGACTGATTTACTTCAGATTCCTGACAAATACAAACAAATTGAATTATATAACTATATTGGAAGAAAAACCGATTGAACCATTATTTTTATATCTGTATATAAATATTACGGGACATCTTACACAAGGCCATTTGATCATAAATAAGGCAAAGACTGTTCTAAAGCACCCAGACAATGGATACACATTTTTATATTTAAAACGCATATTTCATGACGTATGTTGGTTATAGTCAATACTCGGACACAAAATAAATACTTCAGCTCATGGTAAAAATATTTTGGGTAAGAATCGAACCTATGACCTGGGATTTTTTAATGGATTAAGATTAAGAGGCAATTGAACAAGTGGCCCATCGGATGGTAAGCGAACACCGCTGCCCATGAACATTAAAGAACTTGCAAATGCGTTTAAGGTGGGAATAAAGTCTCTTCTTGAAGGAAACTAAATTGTATCGGTCCGGAAATACCGCCGACTGACTTTTCAGTCAGGAAACAATACACCGACAGGTCAGTCGTAATGTGTGTGTGTAGTAAAGTAAATGATTCGGATTTTTGTGTTATAACCATGGTGTTTTTACAAGGATAGCCGTATAATTACGAGAAATTTGTTGCGAATGAAGTAATATATTGGCGAAACAAAGGAAATGACAGGAGATTAGTTTGATATAATGTATTGCAGGACGATATGGTTTAAAAAAATATCACGCCAACATTTATGTCCATAACACCGAATATTTCAATTTAATTTAATGTTAACTATAAATAATTTAAGTCGGTTTGACGTCAGACATAAAGAATAATACACACGGGTTGGCCGAGTTATGCACTGTAATAACGCGTACCCCTTACAGTCAGTTTTTAATTTCCAGGATTCGGTATTTCCAGAAATTAATCGTTTCAAAAGCTGTATTAATTGCTCAGCAAGTCTCCGTCATTATATTTTAGGAACTTGTGTGGACAACGGTTAGATTATTTTTAACTTAGCGATGCACGCGGTTTCGCTTGTGTCGATTTCGATTTATTATCGGCACTGTGTATCTGTTATTTTTATTATATTTATATATTATCTACATTTTTATTGTATCACTGTATATATGTTCCAATCCTGTATTTCCAGGAGCCGAGCGTTTTTCCCAAATCTTAAGTCGCCTGTGATATTTTCCGGGTCGTAATATACATTTCTTTAGAATTTCATGATAATATGATATTGGTAGATTTTTGTGCAGCCTGCTTCGCATAACAATAAATGTATTGCCAGTTATTCTTACATAATCCAGTGACATATTAAATTACATAAATAAACTTACCATTTCTTCTATCTACCTATCAACCAGGTCAGGACAGTCTCATATAGAACGGATTTACGATGGAAATCCTATTTTTTTTTTTAATATTTTGCATAATAATCGCTCAGCAACTTAATATTGTTAGGTTTCCTAAAAATTAATCTGTATTTATTTTATTTGTAAAGATAGAATTGCTTAAAACTCATTTGTTGAAGCATGAAACGCGTATGTTAGGAGCGAGAGGCGTCCGACGCCGTCCCACCGGCACCATTGCCGAATTCTTCCGTGACAACTTAATACCGGCATCCTAATTTGTCGGGCGCCGCTGCGGTAGCGCGGAGTACTTCCAGCGGTCAAACACCTCACCTGAAAGCGCAACTTATCTGTGACCGTTGTTGATTCCGACCCAATTCCCTTCGGGCATTTCGCTTTGCCCGTTTAAAACTGCCTTAGGTCGAAGACCCTGCACGGTCCGCGTTTCTGGGTCGCGTCTCCTCGCTCCAAAGGTTTCTTCTTAAAGGGGCCACAGTGTAGACGACTTCTTGAAAGTTAAGGCAAACAATTTTACAAAGCAGTCGTATTCCGACCGAAGCCATATCAAATATTTGTCCGTCTACAGAACCGCGAATTTAAGTTTTGGTGTATTGTATATTTTTATTTTTGTATTTATTATTATTGTCCTCGAAAGTTAACAGAGATCTTGCTGTTTCTTTAATTTAACAGCTAACATATCTATTAGAAATTTGCATGACAAGAAATATATATATA
>DWHO01000194.1:0-23848 GCA_018247575.1 Eurytides lysithous rurik | reverse complement strand
CGGGGGATACCCGGAGGGAACCCGTCGACGGAGGTAGATCCCTCCGGCTTTGGCTGTGGGTGGTGCTGGGCGGAGTTTACTCTCGCTGGCTCAATGCGCTTTAAGGCCGTTTGGCCCCCACCACTGCGCCCCTTTGCTATAGAAAGGGGGCAAGTACTGGGCAGCGGTGCGGTATCGCTTGGGGGAGTGCGAGGTGGAAGCAGAGTCCCCAAGCGGGACGACACCCGTTTTGCTGTTGACAATAACTACAAGTAAGGGTTACTCTATACTCTTTTCTATAGATTTGTATTAATATCATGCTTGGATGGGATACTATTTACCAGGCTGTTTATGCTTCTGCCAATAAACGCCTAATATTCCAGATTACTGTCTTTGCAAGCCAACTGTTACAGTGCCTTCGGGACGGTTGGATTCGCTCAGATTGACAGATACTTGCTATGATTAAAATTTCCCGTTTGCCAACAGCGGATGCGGACAGCGCGGCGGAGGGGGGAGGGTCGCCCACTCCGGGCGTGCCCGCTGACACCCTCACCTGCGGGGCTTGTCGTCGAGCCTTCGCACTAGCAGATATTGTACGTTTTATCCAGCACAAAGTCTCGTCCTGTGACAAGGACCTGACTTCGTACCACTGTTACAGCGCAGGTTAGTACAGAATCTGTCAAAAAAGATCCGACAAATTAAGGTAAAAGCACCTATTACAGCGTGTGTGTGTATTTGAATACGAAGATTTCAAATACATTCGTGATAGATGCATTTTGCATACCGCTGTAATAAGTGCTTTTACCTTATTCAAATAAAAATGAAAAAAATATTTGTCACCACTGTAATTTGTATCACGCAAAGTTCATAAGAAACGCTGCCTTTTATAGGACCCAACTCTGATCAAGAAGATGGCTCAAGGTCAGGACAAGTGGCGACTGGAAATTCAAGTGGTCGGAGGCCGTCTCTGCTTACGGCCAGGAGGCCACCAAATAGCAGGGTACACACACCGCCCCTTGCTAGTCCCTCAATAGCACCTCCTGATCTTCTCGAGGATGGTGGGGCCTCGAGCACACCGAAACGATTGTTAGATGGTAATTAAATTTTCTATTAACATGACAAGTAAATTAAGTGCATTTAAATAAAAAAACAAAAAACAAAGATATTTGCCTAATATATATTTAATCTCGCAAAAAAAAATTCATTTAAATAAGATAGATAGATAGATAAAAATCTAGAAATAGTCATGATGAACATTTTGTAGCACTTCTTATATGTTTTTGTTAAAGAATTTTAGAATCGGAAGACTTCTTTGCTATACCTTAGTTTAAAATATATTTTGTTTTGATCCTTAAAATATACATACTATCGATGTTAGTATAAAACGGTCTATTAAAGAAATTGTAGAATCGGTTAGCATCAACGGTATTTCCGGACCGATACGACTAAGGGTCCTTCAAGAAGAGAGCTTATTCCTACCTAAAAGGCCGGCAACCCATTTGCAAGTCTTCTGATGTTGCGAATGTCCATGGGCGGCGGTGATCGCTTGCGTTAGCCGCATGCTCGTTTGCCTCCTAATCCATAAAAGAGAAAGATTTTGATAACCGTCTCTTTTTACATATAGAAGCTGATGCTGAAGCTTCAACGCCGAAAAGAAGAGCATCCACTTCACCCATGCCTTCAAGTTCGCCCGATGAAGACATTAAACCCAAAATTAAACAAGAGCACATGGACACCTCAGGCTCACCTGACGATCAAAAGAAGTCTAGAACCGAAGTGGCCGATGCTGAATCTAATACGATGCATAGCGGTAAGTCCTTTTTTTAAATTAATAAACAACAACAACAAACAACCTTTTAAATTAATAGCAATAAGTCGTTATTTTAGTAAATATTTTTTGATCCTAAAATACTGGTTTCAAATGCAACAGGAATGTTTAAAAGTTATATTTCGTATTTAAATAACCACAAAAAGGGCTAAGGGACAGTTCTATTAAAAATGTCACGTCAATAATGGGCCGGAGGTATTTAGCAATTTATTAATGACTCCTGCGATCAGACGGCGAGAAAAGATTTCGAGCTTCGGAGACAATTTTATCGTCACGCACCGCTTCCTTTGTCCTACATCGCGCAAGATGTTGCACAATGACAATGCTGGACGTTCATGGAATGCTTACGTCATCCCTCATCCATATATTTGGGATTGGAGCTTAATCTCATCACTTCGCACAAAGGCGCATTCGATACAGCGTGTTTCGATAGTATCCTAACGTATATTGTGTTCTCTTTTGACTATGGTCAAACAATCGAATAGAATGTAGATGCTGCGTTGTACATTTTTTTATCGATATAAAATAGTTTTGGTTGAAATTTAATTTGTTAAAAAAGAAGTGGTTTATCCTACGATTTACAAATAAAATAACAGGAGTTACATAAAGCAGGCGAATCAATTATATCGTACATTTTAATTTTAAATAGAATGAACACCTTGGAGTAACAGAATAAACGGGTATACTTAAAAGTATCTTGGGACATCTGTATACGCGAACAATCTTGCGGGGGCGGTTCGAAAAATAATCTATCCGAGCGCGTAACCCTTTGTGCGAGCAGATGTGCCGTCATTTGACACTTTTGTATTAAACCGTTGCACAACAAAAGCCTCCTTAAACCCGAAAATCGTGCACCGTTCAAAATTTTCGGCCCGCATTTAACCGACCGCTTTGTTAGAGCACGCCTGGTTAAAGTTGCACTTAATGCGAAATTAACAGAAATATCGTCTGTCTCACCGCAACTTGCCCGTTGTTTTCCATTTCGTGCCGTTTTCAATAACGGTTATTGTTAAGTTTTCGGGCGATGAAGACGCAAGTTTAAATTGTACCGTTCGCCTACGTTTTGCGATTGCGCTATCATCGAAACGTCAATTGCAGGTTTTGCCTCAACACCAGTTGTCTCGGCTTATTGAGTTTATCCTAAACGCTCATATTAACCCCTTCGCGTGAGTTGTCAGACCAGCTTTATCCAATAAAAGGGTTCCGCTGTAATAAATATATCAATGTATACCCGATAAACAGAAACAAAACAATTTTTACTATAAATTTCCTAAACGTGGCATGCATTGTTAAATAAGAACATTATTCTAATAGTGACAGTTAACTTTGGACTCGTGCCAAGTTATACGGGGTCTTAATTTTAATTGTATTATTTTGTACATATTAATTAACCCCATCGCTCTCACAGCAGATAAAGGGGATGTTTTGGGAGAAAAAAATTATTTGCATGAGCACACGATTGACGTGCGCGCATTGTTATCTTCTGCCTTTTGTGATGACCCTTATGTTAACCATCACGTTGCTATTAACAAAGGAGCTCGTGTTTTGTGAGATGGTCATTGAATATTCAGCAGTCACAGTATCTATTTAAAGCCTAATTTCGAAGGACGATTCCTTGGCGCTAGTTGTGTTTCGGAAGCGGCCCCACCGATATTATAATTGTCAAAGATGCTACCGAGACCCCATTGTTAGGAGCGGTCTTTTATAATTTTTTCCAAAGATAAAAAAGTACGTTTGGCGTGTTCCTGACACGTGGTACATGCTCATGCGTTCACCGTGACCTATGGAACTTCTTTGAGTGTGACACAATGGTGATATTTTTAGTTTTTGTACGGATGGGAAGGTGGCTAAGTGGCGGGTTTTAAATAAGTGGGATATAATTTTAGACGTGACGTCTTTTCTGTGTGAAAGGTGAGGGGAGGATTGTCTCGTGCCCATCGCGTGGCCTTTGACTATGCGGTGAACGTTTATTTTTAGATGAAAACTACATACTTGAAACGTGATTAAATTTCAACTGTCACCAGCTGCCTATTAATCTTTACGTGAATACAGTTTCACCTTGCCATGTTTCATTTAATTTCTATACTCATGACAAAGACGCTCGCTGCATATAATACTATATGTGTCCACAAAGTGTCATTGTTACAGTCATTAACATGACAAAACACCGGAGCCGATGGCCGTCTCTTATTTGTATCAAAATAAATATTGAATCAAGTGCTCGCCGGGTCCAGTGTTTGTTCGCTTTGGTTTACTTTGGAAATTAATGAAGGATTGTCGGACCAGCTAGATGTTTCAAGTTCGGATTATATTAAATTGCGTCAAATATTTAATAAATTTCTTTTAAAATCACTTCATAAGAAACCCGACACCAACATAACGATATTAAAAATAGTTTATCTTATCTGCACATTTTTGTATATTGTAAATTTTTATGCGGTCGTTGAAAAATCTATTTTGTTTTACATAAATTGCTGCCCCTCTATGGAGTTGATCGATTTAACAACCCTTTGCGTTGACCACAGATAAAATTGTCCTCGAGCGTGCACGGTCCACCGCATCGATAAACGATCGGTCAAACTGCGCTTAACAATGACGCACTTCACACGCAGTCATGCGAAATAACTACTAACATGATAGGGCCCCTAATTCCGAATATTCGAATTTCGATAACGAATATTCAATAAAGCACGTATAAAACATTTCTCGTTTGTTTTGTTATCGCCATCGTAAATGATTCCGCGGTAAAGTTCCGTCCGAGATATTTCCATATCAAGACATGTTTTCTTAAGGGTCCGCCACAAAGGGCCATCTCGACGCCCAATCTTTAATCCTATCTCAGGACCTTTGCGGGCGAATTTAAATTTCTTTAGAAATATCGCCCTTATTATGTATGCGCGGGTTTTCTATTCCTCGTGGCGTTCGTGGGCGAGATAACGTAAGTTAAGTCCGAGAGGAGATTGTTGTGGAAAAAACTACCACCGCAGATCGACGGGTTCCTTGTTTGACAATTGGCATGTTGTAAAATGATCTCTAAAGCCAAATTTCATAAAATTCAATTTCGTTTGGCAGCACAGGGATTAGTAGAACCTTATTTTGTATATGAAGTGATAAGTCTTTATGAAGGGTCAACCTTTTCTATAGTGAGACTCACCCTTTTAGTGAAAAGAGTTCGTTGATAGCTGATTTAGGAATGGTGATAATGCGCCCACTGTGGTAAATATATCATAGATTTATTCTATGATAGATGGCATTTCAGAGTACTTTTGGAAATTCGAGCGTTTGTTAAAGCCAACGCTACTACTGCTTTACTTTTATACACTAAATATTGCTATATTTCTTTATTTAATTATTCATTCCATTACAACGTATTAGTATAATATTATATAAGTCAATGGTAGAAAAAATTATTAAAATGTCCTAATAAATTTATTCCGACTAGTATTATTAATTTAAAATCTTGAAAATATACTCTTTATATGAATATGCGACTTAAAGACTATATCGTTATCAATATTACACGACTGACAAACCTATAAAAGTTTTAACCAAACCTTACCGTTGTAGCTACGTTACATACAATCTTGCGGTTGTATTGGTAAAATCTAATTTAGCAGGTACAAAAAATAAATAGATGGTCAAACATTTGGAGTGTTCACAGGCTGAATGTAAAAAAATATGCGAAGAATAAATAAAGAAGCAATAGCTATGTTGCCATATTAAAAAAAAATTTAACCGCGTCCACTTCTATGTCCTCCGGCCCTCTCCTTCGAGCGTTTTATTGTTTTTCCTCCATTTTTTGTAATATGTGGTAATGGTCGTCACACACGTGTCGACAACGGTTATTACGAGTTTAAAATAGCCCCTCACATCTGGCCAACAAGGACCGACCATTTTCGGAGATCGCATTTTGTTGTCTCATAAGAATTTCTCGGAGGACACTGCGTGCTCCTTTTTTGAATAGGTTTCTGTAACGTGACGTCATTGTTTTAATATTTTTCTAACATCATTTTAATATTTTAGGTAAATATGGGATGTGATAATTTTTTAAGCACTTGGAAAATGTGTTGTAGCTGTGTTTCATAGAAGTAAATTTCAAACACTATGCTTGATAAAACTAATTACCATATATACCATATATATATATATATGTTTTTATAATAACGTTGTTTAAAAATGTAATTTTCCCTTTATATTATTTAAATAAAATATTACAAATCCAAGGACAAAAGTTCAGATTTTAGGTTCAAAATAAAAAGAAACCTTATAAACCCGAAAGGAAAGTCCAAAAGTTTTTTAGCACTAACAGTATAATAGAGGATACTTTAGGCATAATATGATTATCCCCGTTTCCGATAATCGCATCAACATTTTACGAACATATTTTACTATTATTTCGATGTTCCACTGTTCCCTACACACAGGCGTAACAAATTTGTGTAGGAGGGTGTGACCGAGGAAACAATTTGTGAAGTAACACGATAGTTTACAGAAATCTGAGTTTTAGCGAGGTGCCGATTGAAATGGGTGCGCTGACGCCGCCATCTTGTTTTTATTGCCCTCATAAAGGCTAGCCATCTAATCAACTGACAATATTACGACTAACCTTGGTTATATACTATTATTGATAGTCGAACTGCCAATAAAACGGCTGGGATAAGCTACACAAATAAACCCACGTAATTTTCTTTACGATATATATGTATACAAAAATTATAATTAAATGGGTACTTAAAAGCGCTACATATAATACAGAAGGATAAAAAAATCAATGGCAGCAAATACTTTAAAAAACATATTCGATATCACAAAAAAAATGACACAAAAAGAACGCACCAAAAAGTTATAATGTTTGACATTATTACACAAGTAATATAATATATTTTTTATTTAAAAGAATTCTCTGCTTTTCCGAAAAAGACGGCTTCAGGGAAAGACGTGTAAACAATAAAAAAATAACAATATGAGGTTAAGTTGATTTCTTGTTAGTCCTTTAACTTTTGTTATAAAAAAAACACTTGTGTAAAATATGACTCGGTCAAAGAGGACACTAGCCGTTTTTTAACGTCTGTTGCGTTTAACATATGAAAAAAAATAAAGAAATACGTCACTTACCTGTGAGGAGCATAATTATAAAATTCATTAATAGTAATTATCTTATGTATAAGACAGCTACAGTGGTTAACACGTGATTATCTGATATATCTTTTGGTTTAATCGTATTCACATTAAATATTAATTCGATATTTTTAATAAATAATTAACTAATAAAAACATTATTTCTATGATAAAATCGCAAAACGTTAAATAGAAGTAACGTTGAGTTTTTGCAACCGTGCGACTTATTGCGTATACTAATTGCAGTTTTTTTTTAATTTGACAAAAACAGTGCATCCGAAAGGTGATGATCTATGAATGAGAAAAAAATTACTTATAATTCTATATATATGTATGAGGTGTATGAGGGATTATTAAAATTCAACCCGTTGTTTTTCGTATTATTGAAATCGCAATACGCTTAGCATGTGGATGCCTCGCGGTGGGCGATTTGCACCGTTCGGTTTACGACTTCACGCGGGTCCCGGGGGTTGGGGTTGGGAAGGGGCGGGGGCGGAAGACGGTCATTCAGAGCAGCGGCGCGACGGACATCCGCCGCATAACAAGTCGATGGCGAGTCCGCTTCAGCGACACCCCGGCGCTCTCTTTTTGAACTAGTCCCCGCTTGCGGCTCTACCCGTCACATAAGAAACTTTCAAATTGGAACAAATCGAACTGCCTTCATATACCATATTCAGAATTTATAAAATACAATTATTTTCTTTATTAAAATTCTGCGTATTTCGAATGTGATAAGAGTTTAGTTTAGCTTGTTTTTTTATGTATGTGATAGATTATGTGTGTAGGAAAACGGGCCGACAAAGGAGTAATCGCTCGCGACATACTGAAATTTCTAACAAATATAAATATACAAACTCTGTTATTTTATACATCTAACTGCTGATATAACGTTAAGTGAAATAACTGAATGCATTTAGATATAGACTTGAATTGTGATCATCACTATGATAGACATAAAATTGGTAGCTTAGGTTTTCTTATATATTGAGAACCAAATATTTTAAAAACTTATTGTAATAACAATAAAAATGAAATATCATACTTTTAATTAATATCAGAGTATTGAACGATAAAATAACATATGTAAAGTCCTATGAACGTAACAATAAAACATTTATCACTTTCCATTCTATTGTGCGTGAATGCAAACGCGCGACACTTTTCTATAGTCATAGCCCATAGCTCACTTAAGGCCAGTGGAATCGCTGGAAATGTCCGCCAGAGGCGCTGGCGTGCAACGCCGACATCGCCGGAAGTCGCTCCGGCGGTTTCCGGTCGCGCAGTGCCTATATAACGCGTCTTCGCATTTTCTTAGTCTATACACCCACTCGGTGTTTTAGAATTTTCAACTTCCCAAAAAATATAAAATCTTGTATTTACATTATTTTAAGTAGTTAGCTTAAGATCGCCTCTAAAAATATCAATTTAATTCTGAGCTTCAGTTAGTTGTAATCATACTATAGGTATATACCCTTACGACTAGTCAATGGCTGGGTATCGTTCGTATAATTTCCATTAAATAAAAGTTTTTTTAAACTTATTTCGGATGTTTAACCGTAAAGATAGCCGTAACTCACCGATACCATCATGCGAAAAAACTGCCCGTACATTATTAGGGAAATGTATATGTAAATAATGTGAATACCATTTAAAAAATATCTATCAAACGTAGCGTTGTAAAAGCACGCTAGCAACGTGCTTTTACAACGTTCAGTTGTTATTGTCAAAGGGAAAATGCATAGACATCGAACATGATCCTGGTGTTATTTCGATTTTCCCTCAAACAGCCCTTTGAAAATGTTTCAAATTGTGATATGTGTTTTCAGTTTTCCTTTTATTTTGCTTTTTTAATTCTTTTCAACTGCTGGACTATTTGAATGTAAATATCACACGGCTCAAAAGCTACAATCGCCCGTGGCCGGGGTCACCGCAAACATAACATCATTTTCAAGTGCACGCGAACAGGCCAGAGCTTACAGATAAACGCGAACCTCACGATTTCCAACTTTAGATATGAATCGTGCGCAATAAAAACAATGTCAATGTGGCGTAATTGAATGAGCGTCTCTACATCACCTGCCCAGCGGTCGGTAAACCTCTTCCTCTTAATATATAAAAATAATATATGCGGCTATGTCCGCGTCTTCAGAATTTCGGGATCTGCGTCTTCTACAATTACACCTTCGCCAAAAATCATCGCTATCCGATGCTCGTTGCTCGGTGAAAGACCGAAATACCTACAAACACCTTATGAGACTTATAACTTTAACAAGGATTAAGCTTAGCAACAGAAGTGAAAGCTATTGAGCAATTAAATTTCCTTTAGCATTGGACCGAACTTGCTCCTTATACATTCCGGGAATCAACTGAAATCTAGTATACTATTTTACTGTTATTGTTGATTTAGTTTTTTTTTTTTTAATTTAATAAGATTGTTGTATGTAAACTATTTTGTACTAATAAGGTCACCCTATCTGCTACATAACAGTGATCGTCGCAACCAACACCTCGAAGCTTAAATCTCGTATAAACCTATCACCTGTATAATATAAGCGATCAAGAAACAACGTAACGGCTCATATACAGCTTTGCCCCATTGTCCGTAGTGAATACCAGCACCGGATAACGTTTTTCCCCGGTAGCCCATTCCGAGGGGGGGGGCTAAACGAGGGTGGGAGTCCAGACAGACGGGTGGTGTTTAAAAATTTCACCCGCCACTGATTCGTAGCCCACACAATGCCCATAATCAGTCGATTGCCTTTTGAAATCGAAACGGTTGTTAAACATTCTGCCCTGGGTCCCGCATATCGCTGCCAATGCCGAACGTCCTCTCGAAAGTATCATGGTATTCTATTTTTATCATTTTTTTTTAAAGTCTTGTCCCCTTAATAATGTTGCTATATCGACGAATGTAAATTAAAAAGAAAGATGTTTGATAATTGGCAAGAATAAAAATAAAATATTTGTTATCTGCACCGAATATTAAAACTGCACTGAATAATTTAAAAATTGATAAGGTAGAGAGATTTTAACGTATTAAATAACTAAGTAATATTTTCAAGATTACTCTGAATCACCAGTTATGTTAACTGTATCAGAAAATTTGAGGTGGCGAACTCTTAAATTACGTAACTATTCAATAAACACTTAGAACGTTTAGCATGTGCTCTATTTAGCCTACGTAAGAGATTTTTTTTATTTGAACTTTTGCGTACGTGTTTAAAACTTCGAATTTTATTTGAAACTCTACGTTTTTACATTCTACTGATTCATGTAAGCCTTGCGTACTCTATCAATCAATGTTAGAGTTCCATTTCGTAGATAACATCGGCTTTGTAAGACTCTTATGACCTCGCGAATGCTGGGATTATAATGTAATGAAATTTGGCCCACGTATTGAATGTGTTGGGATTAGGACCTCGTACCCAATCCGGACCACACGTATACCCACGCGTTATATTGTTTAATTATCGCCTTCGTCACACATCTGACCATCGATCTGATCGTACTAAAATCGATATTATTCTGTTCATTATATTTTCGATTTGTAATCATCATAATCCGATCCGATCGATTTTTCGTTGTACAACTTACCATAATACCTCTTATTGCCTCGCAATAAGAATCGATATTGCTTTGTGTTAATCGGCGATGGTGACTGTATTTAACTGTTGGCTTCTGTTGGTAGTTTTTTTTTAAATGTTTGTTACGTGACAGTGATGGATCTTGTATCGTTGACGGAGTTATCTTAAAGGCACGCTGTTACTAATATTCTAAAACGAGTAATTTGTGCACAACTTAATGTGTTTGTTTGAGTTTTTCTTGGAAAGACAACGACTCTTCTAATTTTATGGTTTTTCCATTATTTATTAGAAATTGGTTTATTTTAACACCTAAATGATGGACTGTGAAAAAGGAAAAACATACATATTTGTTGACTTGAAAATTGGTATTTTTCGTACTTATGTTTAGTACATAAGTACTATAATGTAGATACGTTTATCATCCCTCTTTGTGGGTAAGTACGGTATGTTACGATGACCATAGACTTACAATGAACAATGGTCCTAACAAAAAGGTCAAAATGCTGTGTTATGATTCTATGACATAAATATATGCAATAGTTATGATACATCATGATTCAAAAACATTCCTTAAAATCTGATATACATTTAAAAAATTATTTTTGAATTATAAGCCAAAATACATTTATATAAATAGTTTATCGAAACGTTAGTTACGATATTATCATATAAATATTTCACAAAATATAAGTAGATTATTGTCATGAAAATAAATTAAAACTTAAAGCATGATAAGATAAGAAAATTTAGTATAAAAAGAATGTCATACAAAAAAAATGAAAGAGAAAACCGTCGATGTGTAAAATTCCCGAATAATTTATTTTTTAAATTCGAGAGTTGCGGGAATTATGTGCTAATTAAGATTTATAGATTTTACTCCTTAGTAGGGCAAGCCGGGCTTTTGGGTTTGTATGGTAGTACCGCCACTGTGTGTACTATATATTAAATTAGGTAAATGTCAGTACCAAATGTAAAGGTACGTTGGAAGACGTGTGTACATAAAAACGCAGACAAAATTACGTCTTAAAGTTAAAAACATACAACAGATACTAAACCTTGCAAAATGAATAAGTAACCTACGCTTTTAAAGAGAATCAAAAAGTCGAAAGACCGTTTAAGAAACACGCTGTACGTATATTTTTTTCCGGACAACCACAATCTGACCGTTACATTTCAATAATCGTCTTAACAGTCAAGATCGCTTATCGGCCGCGCCTACCGGCCGTAGTGATGTACTCCATGCAATAACGAACGATAGGATAGACAGATAGTTTTAGTATATATACTATTGTATATCAAGTTATTTAAAAATGTTACTTATATGTGTCAATCGGTTTAGAACTTCTCGTTCTTCCTTCTGGATCTTCATGAATCAGGAATAACCTGCAACTTAAATACGCGTTTCCGGAGCTAAGAAACTACTCCTATTTACATATTGTTCACTACTCTAGTAGTAGATTTTTCTTTATTACAAGTAATTTTAATTTGAAATACTTTTCTCACCATAATAGAAATAAATATCAATCATAACCTTAATATATTATAATTCATCATTTAAATTATCCCACCGTTTCAAGTATACATGGTTTTAAGTTCTTCACTAACCTCATTTGGTTCGTAATACAACACAATGGTGTCCACAATAAAAATTTTGTCGGTCTCACAATGAGCAATCAAATTACCGTCGAGCTATCGGGGAGCGTGCCTTGACCGTTTGATCTTGATTCTTGTAAATATCTATGCAAAAGATCGTCATGTACTGGAACGATTATCTCGTATACAGCCGATTTAGCATATGAAAGAGTGCATAACAAAACTTCCATAACGTAACGTTAAATATATCATGTTGTGCTTTTGTTAATCCATAATGGTGATAAAGGAACTTTTAAACCAACCTTTAAAAGGAACCGTATATGTATAATTGATAAAATAACTCCAGTGAGAACTATGAAAGTAAAATTGATATATAAGATTGATTTGGATAAAAATATTTACAAAATAATATTTTTTTATGCATTTTTTTTTTCATACGTCGTGTGCCAAAAAACCCCAAGTCTCACTTAATATTAGTGAGAGATTCAAAAACATTTGAAAGCCCTTAATGTCATAGGTACTAACTACCTCAGGTTATGATAAGTGTTTATTAGAAGAGGGAAACGCACATAGAGATGGGTATGGCTATCCTTACCGGGATAGCGTTACATATAGATTTCAATATCAACAGTCTTAACCCGCGCGCGTACGTGATCCCGGCCCGCGTATATTTCATAAGATTTTAGAGGTGCATGAATCACGCGGGACACGAAAGGGCGATCACTCACGGCTGCCGACGTACGGAGCCCTTCGGACCTCAGCCTTATTAAAATGCACACCACGCGCCCACCCTAGGCCCAACACTACGATATGTGAGAGCTATTACTAGACACTTTGCCCGTGTTAATATCGCCGTAAATCTCCTATCGGGTTGCGTTTCCGTCTTTACATGCTTTAGTTTATTCAAGAGGTTAATATTTTTTTTCCTTTGCCAACAGAACCCAGCAACTACGTTTGCTCGACGTGCAAAGCGCGCGTCCACTCCGCGTGGAGGCTTCTTCAGCATGTCCAACACGTGCACGGAGTCAAAATCTACGTCGAGAGCATGCCTCAACCGCAGAACAAGCAGAACCACTCGTCCTCCAGCACTTCTTCTTCGAGCTCCGGGTGTTCGTCTACTGGGGCATTACCTCCACCATCGCTACGTCATCACCCTTTACTACCTCCTCCAGACATGCATTCCCCGTTTGGAGTTGGTGGTCTTCTGCGAATGCCCTTACCAGGCAGCTTACCTCCGCTAGCCCACCCGTCGGTACCTCCAGCGCCGTTGTTCGCGCGCCCTAACCACCATGACCATCGCTTTCGAATGGAGCAGCTGGTTTCGGAGCAATTTCGGCACCACGGCCTCAATTTGGCAGCGGCGGCAGCGGCAGTAGCGGCAAATTCGCTACCACCGCACCAACCGTTCCCATCACCAGCGGATCGCTCCTCGGCGATACCGACCTCGCTCTCAGCTCGGGACAGACCACCTGTATCACAACCACTATCACTTGAACCCCAGCTGGATTTTTACTCGCAGCGCTTGCGGCAACTGGCCGGTACGACCAGTCCAGGGGCGGCCACAGGCAATTCGAGCTCTCCTAGCCCCAGGAAGCATTCGCCGCCGTTCGCTTCCCCGTCGCCCTCCCGAGTCGGTCAGACTCCACCGGCGGGCGCCGGACCCGGAACGGTGGACACGCCTCGAGAAGCCACGAGGCCACACAGTTCGATTTCGCCCGAGAGGCGGACCGAGCCTCAGGCGGCAGACGCTCCGCCCGTTGAACGCATCACTCCACCAGTGAAACGCAATAATGATGAAGCAGTACACACGTGCGAATTCTGTGGCAAAAAGTTCCGATTCGAAAATAGTTTAATGGCCCATCGCCGATCGCATACAGGTGAGAAGCCGTATAAATGTACCGAATGCGATGAAGCTTTTGAAAAAGCGTCGAAACTCAAACGCCATATGAAAGTTCACCGAGCGCCTGACGCAAATGGGGAAGAGGGTGAGTCTGGTGGAGATACTGGAGAAGATGATTCGGAAGACGATTTGGAGGATGAAGAGTTGGAAGGCGAGGAGGAAGAAGATAACGAAGACGGCGAAGACGTCGAAGAAGCAGAGGATTTGACAGTCTCAAATAGCAGTGCTCCTTCTGCACCTACTCGAAAACAAATACCCGCAATACCTGCTCACCCACCATCAGCGTCCGTTGTTGGAGAACTAATGGATAAATTCGGCCTATCAAATATTGCGCAGTATAGCGAAGCATTCAAGCAGGCCTTGCAAGAATCAGGGAATTCTCTTAAATGGCAATTAGCTAAGGACCGCGATAACAATAACGGTCCACCATCAGACAAACCGAACGGAATGCCACCCACCGCCGCATTGCGCTTGAAAGAGGAGTTCGCGAAAATGCCACCGCAGCCACACCCTTTATTCAACCCTTTTGAGAACCCTTTCGAGGCGTCCAAACGGATGAAACTAGACATGGAGAGGGGTGAAGGTTGGTGGTTACCGACACTACACGCGCAGCGGCCACCCGATAACATATTTGACGGTCTTAAGAACAGCGGCAACGGCCTGCTGCAAAACTCCCTGTTAAAAACAAAGGAAGGCCGACGAAACGACACATGCGAATTCTGCGGAAAGGTCTTTAAGAACTGCTCTAACCTGACTGTCCACCGGCGATCGCATACAGGGGAGAAACCGTACAAATGTGAGTTGTGCTCGTACGCTTGCGCGCAGAGTTCCAAACTCACGAGGCACATGAAGACCCACGGCAGGCTGGGAAAGGACGTGTACAGGTGCCGCTTCTGCGAAATGCCTTTCTCAGTACCATCGACACTTGAGAAGCATATGCGTAAGTGCGTTGTGAATCAAAGCAACGGCGCGGCTCTCGCTCTGTCCGATGACTCCAACGCTTGCCGCGACGAGGCATCGTGACTCTACCCGTGGGGCGGCCTCCGCCTACCGCCGCCAGCGCCGCCCAGCCAAATCTTCTAAGCGCCGACAACGGAAAAAGCACTTCAGGGCTTACAACCATTGAAACGCCTTGGACATGCCGATTGTCTAATTTCTAGTCTCAAGGGATTGAAGCAGTTGTCTAAGCAATTGCCGTCCTACGTTTGTTTCACTCACCGATGGGCATTTTATCTGCCGTATGTTAGTGACATATCTTCCGTAAAGCGCGTTGAACGATACCAGTTGTATGTTGATGTTGGTTCGAGTTTTTTTTTTCTCTTTTTTTTACGGTTATTTCGTTGGAGGCTGTAGTAGGATCTTTATGTTACGTTCTATCGTTTTATTGATTGTAAAGGAAAATCGAGGAAACCAATGCCAAAGTTAAGCTATGTTGATTTACATTATATTTTAATTATTTAAGCTGTATAGTGTCAATTAATACAATTTTTCCAGTATTTAATAAGATCTTCATAGTTAGAGATTAGATATGTGTTTTTTGGTGTAAGTTGTTTAGTAATTTTTAGGGTATTATGTACAAGCAAATGTTTCCTATTCTAGATAAACTTCTGTAAATAATTGACGTAAGTTTAATGTATAAATGGATTACCTTCCTATGGATGTTCATGTATAAAGCGACATTGACATTTTGGCGTAAATAAATTAAAAACAAATTTTCAGCGAAAAAAAAATACGGTGAGTTTCCTGTAATCGGTAAATCTAGCGATGTAGAAAGCGAAATGGGAATCGATTATAAGGGTAGGTGTTAATATAACGAGGTCTTTATTTGTATTTAAATGGATTAAATTAAAAATGTTTTGGTGAGATCCAAGAAACGTTTGTTACGAATTCCTCGCATTCTTTTGCAAATAAACGGGAACTAGATATTTTGTTAAGACTGAACAATATTCCAGTTTTGTTTGTTTTATGTAAAAAAAATAATGTTTCTTTATTATTCTAGATTTGTGGAAGACCTTTCACTAGTACCTAAATTAGTCCAAGTGTGAAATCTTTCAGTATACGTACTTAATGTAAATTATTAATAGAATTTATATTAGATAATTATAAGTAAATTATAAATAGAAAACGTTTTGTCTCCGGAATCGGTAATCTTCTATAAAAATATATTAGGGCCCCTTCACATTATGTCCAAATGTTACAGGGAGGTACAGACATTGTCTGGATGGGTCCTAATTGGTGAAGTGTGAAAATATAAATGTTGTCTATTCCAAACAATCGACGAGCCATTTTAGCGCGTCTTAAATGACTCGTCGATGAAGTTAGATCATTTAATGTTTACTATATTGTGCTTGCAGATTAAATCCAAATTAACTGTAATAAAATAATTTCTGTAAATTAGAGACATTGTTAAATTATATAATTGCTCATTAATTGATAATTTACAAAATATATGTAGTTCCTTCTTCGCAAAACATGAAATCAGTATTCTGTTTTCAATGCCATGGTTTTTATTCTCCGAATTCGCCTCACTTTCTTTGAATTCACTTTACTTTGTCCGAATTTATGTTTTGCGGGGATGAACGCGATTTGTGTTCGAAATGTTGATAGCGATAAATTTTGAATTCCAAAAGTTAAGTACAACAGTGAAGCCGACGGGCGGAGACAAAATAGCGAAAACAAAAAAATACTATGACAAATTTTATCGTGTAACTACTATGTGAAAGATAAACTGTTTTTATTATTTTCATTTTTATTATTTTTATTTCAATAAATATCCACGATTTGTTATTCAAGTTTGTTGTTTGATTTCACCCATTTAGATTACAACTGAAAATAAAAACTTGTTTTACGATTAATAACGTTTTTTTTTTATTTTTAATATAACTTATTTCGAAAAAAGGCTCTTAACAATTTAAGAGACAATTTAAAACAATTTGAAAATTATTAACAACATACACGTTTCATAATTTATTTAATAACTTAACATATAGCATGGGTACGACGCCACTACTTTTCTGTAAGGACCAACTCTTGATCACCATTGTAACAAAAAATGCGGTGCACTATAAGACGAAATACACAATTAAATTATCTCTTTTGTATGTTTAGTTATAATATAAAAAATTGGCGCTCCAATTCGTATTTTTGCATAAAACTAATTAAAATATAATGATAAAAACATGAAACGTATCACTTTATTAAGTATATCAATATATTATTCACGAGCGGTTGGACGAGGTAGCTTGACGTGTAGGGTAGGCACGTGCGTTTTTGCACGAGAATTAAAATGGTTGGTTGTTATCAGCAGGCTAGTAAAACTTAGTTTTTTTTTAATCATTATTAGTTAATTTCCTTAGAGTCATCTATACATACGATGAAGAATCTATATAAATAACAAAAATATAAAAAAAACAAGGAAGGATTATAACAAAATAAAAAACAAACCTTAACATACGTAGGTAGAACAAACGAAAGAAGGGGATTTATGATGTCGCTAAGGTTTAAAGTAAATTTAACAGTAGACTGGTGTAACTTTGGTAAAAAACAATAAATATGAATCATTGGCTATTAGGAAAACTCTTAGATACTAGCTATTGTACAATAGTCTTACTGAGGGTATTTTCTTAACAGCTAAAAATTCTTAAATGAATTTAAATTACCAAGAGCAATGAATTACTCCAGTACCAGTCCTCTGTTTTTTTAAGTTCTTCTATTGATTGTGATAGAGAAAAAAGGTGTTCTACCAAAAAAAAAATAAGAAAACTGATAACTAGCGCACATATATCTCATTACTGGACAAAGTATAAACTGACAAAGCTGCAGTTTTTTTGACTTAGAAATATTTTGGTACTTCATAGATTTGCTTTTGTTTTTACGATGTTTTCCTTTGTCGTTTTTCGATGATTAATTTAACATATTAATCGGCACTGGCTCCATTCATTGCACTCGAGTTGGTCTCTGGATATTGACTTAGAAACGAACGCCCCGACACTGAGCTTCTATCTTACTATCTTCACCAACACTGAATATGAAAGTGTTGCTGCTGGTTTGTTCTATTTTACGTAGCAACGTATGATTATGGACAGATATGCTCTTTGTTGAACGAAAACTAGCAACGGGTACTTTTTGGCAAAAAAAAGTGTCCCAAAACAAAACTGAAGAGAATTAATTGCCCATAACGAAATTTGAGAAGGGATGCCACTTAGAAAATCTAGTAGAGAATAAAGTGATGCAAAAATTTCGAATTATATTAATTATAAGTTTATTATAAAGAATAGAGAAGGATATAGGAATAATTATATTTTACTATAAAGAAGATTTGAGAGGGTCATCATCAGGGTAGTCAGAAAATGTATACAACAAGTTTTACTTACATAAGTTCCGTTATAGAAAGTGCTACAATTTACAAAAGGTCAGAACAATGTAGAGATGCTAATTTTCATTTTGCCTAATAAGCAGAGGATATTGCTTCTTTAGCGATCATTATATTCATATCTTCACAAGCAACGCACGCTAATAAGTTTATTACATTATATTTTATCAGAATTCTTATTATTAACAACGAGCGCAGTACAGTGTTCAGCAGGTCTTGATGGCATCCCGTAGTTTTTGCCAGACGCTTCGCTTATACGTCATAAATAAAAGGAAGAACAAATTACGTTTTATGTCCAAGTAACTGCAGTTGCTTTTCTCTATACATTTTAAACGAAACGAAGATCGCCTGGCAATTGCCTCGTATCATACGAGGCATTTGTCAGTCGATTTAGATCATTTAAAAATAAGTTATATATAATATAACTGTTGAGGATAGGTCGCTGGTTAAATAAATTGGCAAATATTGAAATCAAACTTCTTTGCGGTCGGCGGCAGAACGCGTGTCCGTTTCTTATTGCGAAAAAATGTTGTCTCTGCTAAATTCTTCTGATTTAAACCTTTAAATGAGATATTCTAATGGTCGTACACAATAACTTTAGTTATAGAAAATGATACCAGGATCCAGGTATACACACCAGATTTTTCTGATAATATAATAATATAATGATAGATGTAATTCAATGTTGGAAAATAATAAAATACCGCTTAAATAACATACTTAGATCAATTAGATTTATAAAAGAGCTTATTATTTTTTTGTTCAAAAGAATTAAGATCGACAGCAATGAGAAACGATTATTTACTCAACTATTTTCATATTGCAGTGTATTTTTTGGTTAAATTTATTAATATAGTACCTAAAGTCCGCAATCTTGATTTTATTTCATTACGATGTATGTTGTAACACTTTCGGTACAGAGACATTTAAGAACGCATTATGTATTTAAAAATATTGTTTAAAAGATGCTAAATAGCAAAGAATCTAAAAATATGTTCGGAAATATAATTCTCCTTTTGCTGACGCAGTCGAGTAAACATAAAACTAAACGACGGGTAATATAAAAGTGTAAATAAAAACGACTCGCCTTTTCAAATGATATGCATAATATATAGACATATACACTAAAATTATTAATAAAAATAACGTTGCTAACATTTAGTATCTATGAGATCAACTCAGTAGTACTTTATTTGAATAAAATATAAAAAGAATCATACATTAAAAAATATTTAAAAAAAAAATCTCAATCCCAATGAAACGTTTTGAGCTAATAAGCATTATATTTCGTTAAATAATTTAAAAAGAATCAGGAGAAGGGGAATTAGCTCTTATTATTCATACAATCCATTTGAACTCGTTTTGCCCGGTAACTTGAAAAAAGGAGTATTCGTTTTTAAAATATGTCCTTATGTTAGAGTTAGAAGTATAAAGTGGCCCGTTACACGTTCAGAAATAGAAACGGAATTTTTAAATCTAGTTCTAATGACTTGCATAGAAAGGTCGCCAGTAGTTCTACGCTTGCTGAGCGGACAACTTTTAGCATTTTGAATAATTTAAATATGCACTAAAACAGAAGTTGTTGCCACCTGCCACGTTTCAACTCTAAATTTGTTGCGGGAGACATCTGTCTAACGGTATAGAAAGTGACAACACGTGCATAAAGAACAATAAAGAAAGGACAAAAAAATATTTTTTTTTTTAATATATTTTATGACGAAGTTCTTGTCAAAGAATATGAGTCCAATTAGAAAGAATGATTTAACGTGAAATTATTAAATTTATTTCTTTAAGGTTGAAGACAAAATGTTTTTTTTATATTTGTAAACTAGCCGTAGTTGTACTAAACCAAATTGTTAGTTGTCTGAAATTAAAAAAGTGTATTTTATTACGAGCAATTGAGGATTAATTTAATATACACATTCCGACAGACGCCATCTATTATAGAAAGGTAGACAACAAATAAATCTATGACGGCTACAGTGCAATGAAAAATACAGATTTCTTTTAAAAGAAGTCCCTTTTTAGCGGAAGCTCCAGGAATTTAAATTTGTAAGGGTATTTAAGAACAAAAAAAGATGTTAATAATCTAATTGAAGTGAAGAAAAGAACCTTGCAATTATTAATTGAAATTACAAATGCTGCATGGGTCCAGTGGTAGCTAAATTTATTTAATCAGGTAAGCGAAAAAGTGTTTTATACTAACTTATGTACATAAATTTTGTTACAAATATAATGGTAGTAAATTTTATTTAATTCATATTAATTAAAATAATTTATACACTACTTGAATGCAGAATCTATTGCACTTAGACATTTTGGTATAAATTTTGCAAAGCGACATGCCTCTATTTTATCTACAGTTTAATTATAGCCTCAAAGCAGCATATTATATTTTGTTTTATTAAATTTGATTTAGAGACCAGACATGTATTTCGGTAATCTAATAGTAACCGATACAAATACACATTCCTAAAGTGAATAAATATCAATATTTTATTCGCCTTTATAAAACGACAATACAAAACTTTTTGTAGTACCGACAAAATTCAATAATATTTTATAAACAAATTGAGTATAAAATTAAACGAATGTGTCAAAAATTTTAACTACGACAGGCATGTAACGTTATAAACGTAGCACGAAATTTACGAACAGTTGACGAACAATATTCAATTTATAGCGTAATAAATGAAAATCAAGGTAACAGTCCATTCACAGTATGTCATTATATAATATTTATAATTTTTCTACATTCGTTTCTTATTGATAGATTAAAAGTTTCAAAGAAGTACTTAGCGCCATCTATTGTTGAATAGAACAAACTTTAAGAGAGACTTGTAGGACGTTTGAAAACAATTTTGCATTATTATTTAATATGGACTTGGGTTTATTAAAGTAAAGAGTGTTAAATAACTTTGATAAAAATTATTTTATCAAAGAAAATTTTTTGAGATTTTTCAACTTGTTGCCCTTTTTTTAATATTGTCTACCTGATAGAACATTGAAACCACATTTTTCATGGCCACAAATTTTCTTATTTGATTATTTTTCTTATTATAATCCATTAGGATATGTTATACATCAGTTTGTGTTTTATCGATTTCCACTCATAAGTACGATAACCATTCAACAGATGGCATTAAACCATAAATCAATGATGGATTCAAACTAAACAATAGGTTGTTTTAAAATAATCATATAATATTATTTTTACTACGTTATAGGATTTAAAAAAATCTATAGCTTATTATAAACCTACTGTTCCTTCTACCTTCCATCTAGTTATCATGAGCTTAAATGAAATAATAGCTGAATCTAAGATAGTTTTTCCCAGAACATAAATAGAGATATTCACAGAAATAAAATAAATTACTACCACTCTACCGTTCTACAAAAACTTTCATCTCATAAAATGTAGTTAGCTGAATAAAATTAAAACGTAATCCTTCGCGGGCCAAACGTGCGGACAATTCTTCATTGAAACAGACTGTTTGAAGGTATTATGCCGCTAACCAAACCGGCCATAGTATAGGACTGCAGTGCGCCATAACAGTTATTAATGAAGCGCCGAAGTTGTCATGTTTTCTACATTATTAAGCAGCGTGGTCAGACTCCCGGGAGCGGCCGGATAAAAGTTTCAACGTCGCTCTAATTTGCGCCGTAATCAGCGGACGCGTTTGAAACAATTCCAACCCCTATCACGAACGTGCTACGGCCCATTATTCAACTGTCGCTATTTTGGATTCACTCCGTATTCGGGTGGACGTTTTAAAACACGCCACTCGGACGGTTTTAAGGGTTTAATGGATGGATTTAATCGGACGTGACGTCACTTGCCGTAAAGCATTGGGACGAACATCTTGATATGATATAACTTAGTACACTGTGTGAATACACTCGTCGTTATTGTATCCCATTTTTAAATATAATCTATATATTAATACGCGAAGAGAAAACCTTGTACCCTTTTACAGTTTATTGCGCTCACGGAGAAAGACGATATTTGGTTAAACAATAGTTCGTGTTAAAGAGATTTGGGGAAATCTAAAATGCTTGTATGTTGTTCATAAAAACATTCTTCCATTAGATTATAAAAGCGATTGAGCTTAAATTAGATTAGTGAGTTAGAGAAGCAAATATATTATACTTATTGTTTACGTTTATACTTCAAATCATAAATGTCACAATTTATAGACTTTGTTATTCGACTCTTTAAAGAGTACCTCAATTTTAGTTCATATTTATTTAAGTACGTAACTTTGCAATAAAGTGACAAGTGACATGCCTTTGATGGTAAGTAACACTTACCTATAGCATTAATTGCTCGACTCTACTCTGCTCTGAGTATAGAAATAAAAAAAATAATTCACTCAAACATATTTTCTTTCTGTGATCTATAATTTCGCTGAAAATTTTATTCTTCAAAACGGAACACAAGTGGATACCTATGGCCACTATTACTTGTAAAATGTAGCAGGCCGTTCGTAAATATTAATAGTTTTCATAAGCTATTTTCAGACATAAGAAGCTGTAACACATATATATCGAAGCTCACCCATCCGATCCTAATAAGAAATTTGCTAATAAAAAATAATAATTTGTTGTAAAATTGACTACTTAATTTTTTTATCTACATACGAAAGAAATGTAAAAAAAAATGTTTTAATATCTATATAATATAATAAAGAGCATATTATAACTTTAATGAAAATCGGTGTAGTTACATTGTTGTATGTCTAATAAGTTATAAGAGTTGTTACACTTCGGATCACATTCTGGGTCGATACCTCCAATAAGAAAAAAAACGGAGGATGGTATGGACACCCTACAGGCCACTGTTATTACATTAGCGTGTAGGGTGTCCAGTTGACCAATAGGAAGTCAGCTGACCAAAGGGCATAGCCTGAGGGTGGAACCCCGCCTGTTTGTCGGACACTGATGGACGATATTGATTTTATTTTAAAACAGCATATAAATTCTTTTTGTCCATTATGTTACCATTTTCGATGGCATGTATTAAGCATTTTTATTTTTATAAACACAACATATGTATTCACGTAGTATAATTCTTGAAGACCTGTATGCAATTATTATCCACTATTTAAACTTATGTATAAAAATTATTATTTCGAAGACAATTTTATTTAAACGTTTTTGCTAACAAACAATTATGTTTGTAAAATGACATTGACATTTTTTTTCCATTTTTAATGATTTAGTATACTTAGGACAACTATGACAAATGGAAACAATGTTTCCATACATTTATTACTTATTTTTTTAATTTTACATATTATATAAGAGAAACAAAAGCTATTGTCGGTAAACGTTTTTTATGGTTATAATTATTGAAAAATGTATTTATTAAATAAGAGTTTACTTTAATGATTTATAAAACGTTTATTATAAAAAGATATATATAAAATAATAAATATATGTGATTTCATTTGATGACTTAATGTTTGATATAC
>DWHO01000193.1:0-23911 GCA_018247575.1 Eurytides lysithous rurik | reverse complement strand
ACATTAGCAACATTACAGAACTTGCAAATGCGTTGCCAACCTTTGAGGGGTTATTGAAAGAGGGAGGATGACAGAGGGGGAAAGGAAAAGGAGAGGGGGCGGAAGAAAAGTAGAAAGCGATTAGATGGAGGCAGAGGTATATTTTTGATACATAAATCTTTATCGAAAATGTTACATACCGTCGTAAAGAAATGGATACATTATGTCAGAAACGTGCAATCTTTTCCGTTAACTATTTACGTGCTTATAAAAAGTTAATCAACATAATTTAATTATCTTCAAAAATCTTCATTTGACTATTTTTGTGCTGTCAAATCTTTGATGATTTTTTTTCATAATATGGCTATCTGTACATACATATGTATTATTGTTAGAAATCGTTTAAGTTGATTGACATTAAAAAAATACATCTTAAATTAATATATTTAAAAATCCCCAGATCTTACTGGCAAATGTAAAGAAGATTAATATCTTTGGCAAATGAATCTCATATAATAACATAAGTCGAGGAATCGAATAAAGAAATGCATTATTCATAGCGATATGCTCCATCTTAATTCCCAAATACATTAACATCGTGAGTGAATGAAGCGATACCAGCTGAAATCAGCGTATGTTGATGTAGCGATACTTCGATAATGTGATTTGATTGGTACACATTATTATAATGATTGTGTTTGTAGAGAAATTTGAAATTCAATTCAGATCTCCTTTTAATATTTGACGAGCTCCGTTGGGTTGAACGGTTGCTGACCCGTTACCGTCAGGACTGTAGGGTTGACAGACTAAAATCCTCCTTAGAAGTTTAATTTACATAAAATAATTAACGTAAAACCGGCCACCCGGGTTTTTTTTTTAAATACAACTAATTATTTTATTTGAATGAAAAGAAACATAAGAATGCGTTTATAATTAGTTTCTTTTTTAATTCTCACTGGATAACTGATGTTCCTAGTCGTAGATGGAACAATTCATCTACAGCATACCAGAGAAAAATTGAAGGCCGCAATATCTATCTGGTATGGTGGAGTAGGCTGCAAGAGTTATTATGTAACATATTGCTATATCACAAATATTAAAATGAAAGTGATTTATTTTCATTACATTTATTCGAAAAATAATTTATTACGAAACAAAACGCATATTTATTTGACAATGAAGACTTATTTTCCTACACATCTATGTTCATAAGTCGGAACGTTATCAGGGTATCTGTTATCATTCATAAGCCTACTAATGAAGTAATTAAATCCGGTAAACCTATGTAATTCGTGATCTTTGATGTTATGTACGTTCGTACGTACGTGATTTGTTATACATTTTTAACTTGTAAGCTTTACGGATGATTTACAATTTGGTATTATATATGGCAGATTTTCAAATTTGCAGCATAAAAACAACTGCGGCATAAACTGTAGATTTTGTAATAACACACCATCCGCAGTCGCTAATACCGATTAAATGTTTATCTCACAATATCTCATTGAGGAAGTGTGAAATCTAATTCAATATGCATGTACCATTACTACAATGTTTTCAAGTGACATGCTTTGAAATCAGTCATATTTAAACATAGCGAAATCGTATATAGTTTAAGGAATATATTGAGTGAGACTATAAAATGTATTTAAGTGTTATGATAGACTATATGATATCTAATGTCATCTATGACATCTAATTGAACATCAATTAATTTGACTTGTATGCCCCCGATTCTGCAATGATATTTATACTAATTGAAAAAAAAATGGGTTTATATAAATATAATGAATGAATATAACCAGTGTAAATGTTTATTGTATTGTTGGAATCTCGGTTTATTTCAAGTCACACACAATCTAAAAAATAATATGGCGTATACGGTAATATTAAACCTTTTCTCATGGGTTTTTTTCCTCTTTTCTTTATATTTAAATTTAAATATGACTTACCTTTTGAAATACAACTTAACTTTACAATGAATTTGTTAATGGGTCTACGAAAATGTCAAGACTATATTAAATAGAAGTATAAAAAATTATTTATATCCTGATAATTGACGGTCATTAGTTTGTTAGCAATGCGAAGTTAGTAAGATACTTGTTATAATTTATTTTTGGTTGACCTTGTTTTCCCTCTTAAAGAACGAGGTAAAATATCGAGGATACTTTGTATCGTTATAACGATGTTATTCTATGAAGCCAAGCGACCGATTGTACTTTATATTTTATCCATAAAGTCGTGTTATGAATTATTCGACAACAATACCAAAATCGTATTTATATCAAAAATAATTATTGATATAAAAAACAACAGTATTGTTGTATATCACTTATATCACTAATGTATATTTAGTGATATAAGACGAAATAAATATATAATCGTGTGTACAAATTATTATTCAACCTTTGCTTAGGAACGTTTAAAAAAAACCATGTCAATCGATTGACAGCCCTAACGCCCATCGAGAAGTTTACTTTTTAATAATAAAATGCACTACTAGTGGAATGGAAAGTTCAATAAAACTACGTAGCGGTCGCCAATTTATGTCCGCATTAGAATGAATAAGGGTGGTCAATAAGTTTGTAGACGTAACATTACTATGGTAGTTCGTTACCCTTATTGATCAGAGGAACTATAAAAATTTACGTACATTTCCTTGAAATGCCATCTCATCGCGTATATTGTCGTTGCAGTACATAACTATGTCATTGGGTGTTTGCAACGTCGGTGTTAGTATTTTGCACGCTATGTTGAACTTAACAACAGCTTGTGTAAAGTTTTCTTTTAAAACTTGTGCAATTCAAGAATGTTAAAAGAAACTCTATTTCATACTGTGCATGACACGCAATATCTTCGTTTATTCCTTTCCTTTTAAATTTATACGTATTACGGTAACTTATACACATCGATTTTTTTATTATAAAATATTTATTATCCTGTTGTTAAACAGTTGTGTAGTGTATACAACACTAATCATTACAGCTTGGTTTACATGGAACTAAACCGAGTCTTTGTATATCGCAACATATACTGCATACGCTATATATCCCATATATAATATTGAATTAGAGGAGTAGAAATATAAAAAAAAACACATCCGAAATCAAAATCCCAATTTCGAAAGTTCACGGTGGTGGAGCCAAGCAGCTGCTCCCTGCTGAATGGACCGGCTCAAACCGGATAAGTACCACGACCTCACAGAAAATCGGCGTAAAGTGAAAGTGTTTTCGCTTCTACAAAACTCAGAAATGCGTTATTTGTGAGTTTATTAATGCTGCAAATGTCCATGGGCGGTGGTTTTCACTTACCATCAGGTGAGTCGCTTGCACGTTTGTCAGCCTAATCCATAAAAAAAAAGTTCGATATTATATGATATATTCGATAGGTATTTTTATACCAATTAATAGCAAGCGTAAAAGACTAAAGAGGAAATATTTTATTAAGACATACAAGTAGACTCTTTCGTACTCATAGTATACTGCAGTTGCTGTATTTGCATATTTCTTTCTTTTTCAAAACAAGTAAACACAGTAATAGGGGCACTATTGTAAGCTAGAAATATCTTGTGTTATAAGGGCGTTTTTCATACACAAATTATATACGGACAAACGCCCAGATTCGAATCAAATATTTGTAGTTCGTACAAATATTTGCTCCGGGTGGGAATCGAACCCACGACCTGTGACTATAATAGCTTAGCACCTGCGCGAAACAGTCATATTGAATCAGATATGCAGTAACTGCGAATTTTGACTCCAGTAATTTACAAAGATGAACTATCGCACTAACTTTTTATGAACAAAACACTTTTTCAGAGAACCTCCATCTGAGATAAGACCACAGCATTTCCAGTTGTATGTATGTCTGTGTTACGGTATGATAACCAATTTTTTCCATAGAAACAACTAAGTATAGAGATACAACCTAACCTCCGAGAATATAGTATAGAGCGAAAGCTGTATGGTACTGCATCCGCATGCATTCTTTCTGACCCTACATCCTTTAAGTGCTAAGGATTAGGTGTTTCATTCCTACCTTACAAGTTGTAATTATTGTCAAATACAACCGCCTTTCCCGAGATATCCGATGGGATCAAAATTTTTCCTGATGAATATATTGGCCGCATCTTGAAACGTAGAGGTCCCGACGGGTGTGAATGATACTTTTTAGTGGTTACCCTGCTATAAAGTACTTGTACTATGTAAGGTTTGAAATATTTTTGTGCGTCTTAGAACACCAATTATCATCAGAGAAACCGTAGTAGTCTTCTGTATTTTTTTTTATTGCATTCAATACGAATCATAACTTTGGATATGAACACGAAATACGTTTTATACTGTTCTATATAAAGATATGTGTGTTAGCTTAGCAGCCAAGAGCTCGATCCTTTCTAAAACTTTCAACTGAAAATACACTTAGAGTATATTCCTATTTCTACGGCGCATAGTTCTTTTCAAGTGTGGGTTCGAATTTCAAAGAAGTGTTTTGATAAAATATCCTGAGAAAGAGTAAATGTATCATTATTAAGTTGTATTTTTTTAATATATGTGAACGAAGACTCCTTGGATAAAAGAGAAATATTAAATGTATTCTTTTTATTTTTTTAACGTTAAAAAAATCATTGAGTTTGAACTTAACCACAAATTAGTAATAAACTACTTAATTTAAAACTGATCAAATAAATCTTATTTGAATTCTTAAGGAACTCTTACCGCAGCGTTAGGCAAATCAATTAAATGTCAGAAGGCAATTCAACGTCAAATTCGATTTAAATGTCAAACGCAACAAAAGCTTATGAGAGTTGAGTTAAAACATCTTTTGTAGAGCTTAATATGTTAAAATTATAAAAAAAATCACACATTTAATGAACAATAATTAAAAGCAACTGTTTGACGCGGGTGTCGTCCCGCTTGGGAGCACCTTGAGTGGCACTGGACTAAGCGGTACAGCACCGTTGTTCACCACTTGGTTGCCCTTCTTAAGATTAAATGGTGCAGTGGTGGGGGCCTTAAAGGCCTTAAAGTGAAAATACAGTCTAGCGAAAGTAAACCCTGCCCAGCACTACTCACGGCCAAAACTGGAGGAATCTTTTCTCCGTCGGTGGGTTTTCCCTCCGGGTGTCCCTCGGTGGAATGGGCTCCAAGGGCATCGACGATGAGGAGGTGCTGCTACAGCAGTGCTAAAGTGTCCGCCACCTTATACGTACCGAATATTATCCTGGACGCATACATAGAGCACCATCATAGCGGACAAGCAGGGAACGGATCCCCCGCCTATCTAATTATCCTATCCTGACCGTATACACAGCGACTGAGATCTGATTAATAAGAGCGGTGTTAGTACTCTTGTGTGACTGACATAACTGATTTTTGCAACCAATGTTCGACCACATTCGCTGCATGTCAGCACTCCTCATGACATGAATGGCCGCAAGTGGCCGGGCCTTGAGCTTATCTCGTTTAAAATCTAGCTCATCTTTGAAATTCTTCTCAAATTCACGCACCTTACCTTCTCTAGCACCTTAAAGCACAAGTCATCTGCATACATTATCTCAGTAATAATTACATGAGACACTTTAGTACGAGCTTTAAGTCTATTTAGGTTGAAGACCCTAACGTCATCAGTAAGAAAACCCTCAGGTAAAGTTTGCAGGGCCTCACGAACTACAACTGTAAAGGGCGAAAAGAGTTGGTGGCAGTTCGCAGCTTTGCTTAACACCATAGTTTACTAAAAAGAACTCCGAATCCTCGCCCTGTATACTGACACATCCATGCCATCATGTAGGAGACGGACCATTCTTACAAACAGTGCATCCAAGTTTCGTACGGCATACGAAGCTGCAGGACCGGTCCCTAGCCCAGCTCTCGTGCAGATAGATTCCACGGCCTGAAGGAGGAGGAGTGCGAGGAGTACATCCAGGCGGAGAAGGAGGAGACTCGTAGAGAGGCTGGGATTGACTTGACCTCATACCTCCCTCATACGATGTTGCCATCCGTGGAGGATGAGCCCACGGTTCCTCCTCGACGACCCAACCGCCGCAACCCATATCCTCCTCTCACGCCGGCGCAGCAGAGGCACCGCCAACACCCCGCCACACACCAACCCCGTCAAGACCTTTCAATGAATGCCACACGCCCACCTCCTCAGGAGGGGCATCAATAACCACCCATTGTGGTCAAGGGGTTCCCAAAATGGGTTAAGCACTTTGCCGCACTCAAGCAGCAATTAGGTCATCCATCTAACACAAAACCGCTCGGAGGGGAACGGGGGGGGGCTTGTGCGGTTTCGCCCGGAGTCCGGAGCAGAGTACCAGGTGATTCAGCGCTACCACACCAAGTGTATCTGCACAGATCCCACCGAAGTGTGGTTTTATAACGTCCTGAGTGGCAAAGAATTAGAAAAAGAGGAGGTGGTAAGAGAAGGACGAGGAAGAGGGGGGCGCATGGTACTGCGGCAGCCCACTCAGTAGCTCCAGCATGCGCTGCGTCAACTTCCATTCCGTTTCCTACTCCACCCCAGAGCGCCACCACTGATGCCCCTATGGGACGGGAAGGACAGGAACGTATGCAGCAGCGACTGGAAGAGGTCACGGCTCCAACTGCGGCGCCAGTCTTGCCGCCGCAGCGACAGTTGCCCTCCACTACCCTGGGGATAGTGCACTCCACCACCGCCGCTCGGCTAGTCACCAACGTGGGACTGGGTATTACAGAAGCAATACTGTAGCTCGATCGGATATGAAAGATGACGCCGACTGTGGATTAGTGACCCACCTAGCGCGCCGTCAATACGACCGTGCTGCCGGGCCACTACGGGCCACACTCACGCTCTACCTCACCTCACTCACTATCTCATCTTAGGTGCGTTCACTTGACGGACGCCCTACAAGGGTTGCTGTGGCTGGAACTGACCCCCACCCCGTCCGCAGCCCCGCCGTGAGACGATGCCACCTGCTGCTACACTTTTCGGATTATAGCAGCCACCGTACACTTGTCCATCCGCTGCCATGTTGAGGGATGGATTGGCGTAAGCGCCGATCCTCAAATACCGACCAGTCTCTGTCGACGACTATAGTATGACTTGAATCTGAAAGTCTACGACACTTGGTCAATGTCACGAGCCACGTTTTTCATTTCATTCGTTTATGTAAACTAAACATATTAATAATCAGAAAAATTCCCTGTAATGGAAAATACCGACCATAAGTCGGTACAACTACGCCGATAGTACAATGGCAGTCAGTTGTCTACCGCTCAACCCCATTCTTACATTTGCATAAATGATGATACTGGATCTTGTATCTATACCTAAGGGGTATTTACGTCGGGGCATTGGTTATAATTATTGTTCAACGTAGTTCGTGCAGGAATTAATATTTTATTTTGCTAAATTGATGCCATGGAGGAATCGATCGCTTTAAACGGATAAATAATAGAATAACACGTTCATTCTTAATAAAAATGAATGAATCTTTAAAAACATTATCTAACATAATATATAATATCTTATTATAATGATATCCTTACTAATACTATGATGTTCTGATGTTCTGCAATCTTTAGTGCAGTTACGTGACGATCTGCTTCGATGATAGTTTTGCTTTCATCTCCATAAAGCTCAATAGGTCGATCGGAACGTTGGTCATCTTTAAAAGAAAAATATCCACAATGGAATTTTCCAAACCAATTCGGCAATTGCCTTTCTTTAAGGGCTTCATTACCATACACATCACGCATCTTTTTGGCGGCCCTCACTGCATTATTTCCTTTACGGAAATATCGCGAAAATGTTCGTTTTTCCATTTCGTATTAATGTTGAGGTAAAAAAAAGCTTTTAGAATATATATGTAGAAGCTAAGTAAGGATGACAGCTATCATATTTAAAGAGAACAAGAATGTAACATTTACGCATATCATAAAAATCGGAACGAAAGACGTCTATATGAGTAAACGAAATTCGGAGGACTCGGGTAACCAAAAAATACAATTTTCATTTGCATTATATACTACGCCTGTTAACCAAACAATAACAGGAGGTATGTCTTAAATGAACACTATCTACTTTGCAAAAAAGTAAACTTTCACACATTATTGAACTGACTTTTGATCTAAACACGAAAAAACATCCAAATGAAGAAATAATTATCTTTAGCACAATATATGATAATAAATATAAATGTTTGCCCCAGTTGGTATTGATTCCTACGAGCCAAAACCTTCATAACTCCTTAAACAGGACATCAATACCTACTATCACTTTTAATTTCAATGCTATACTATAAATGCAAAACGAACTGACATATCTACATTTTATGGTCACCAAAGCCGTTAGTCATTTCATCATAGATCAAAATTGTTTAGGACAAACACAATAGCGTCAAGAGCAGCGCCGCTTGCAGTGATGAATAAAAATAAATATCTTACTATAGGTGGGTCTATTATAAAGGGAATACAAGTCTTAGGTGCGAGCAATTTGTATTCCAGCTGCCACGGTTCAGCGAACTTAACGGCTATAAATTTTAAGACGAAACACCGGAATAAAGGGATCCGAAATAAATACAACCCCTTTTCGGGATTTTCCTAATTTTTAGAGGTTTCAACTCCGGTCGGAATCTTCATTTTATTGATGTTATTTGGTCCTCTAAAAGTTTAAGTGTAAATTGTAATCAATTCGGTATCCTCTCCTTTTCGTTGTTGAAATATTTTGCGTAAATTATTATCATTTGAATGTACAATATTTTTCGTTCACAATATTCAAGAGACTGTCGGATTGGTTCCCTAAATATTTTCGTTTGAAATAATAAAGGCTACTCTAAAACCTGATCCCCACACTAATAAGATAAAATATTGAGCAATGTAATTGTAAACAAATTGAAAACAAGCAACGATACTTTTTATAAGAACTAAATGTGTCCCCGTATTGCCTTATCACATTGTCTTGTGGTAATTTGTTAAGACGACCTTAAAGGACGTGTCTTATTATTTTTTGTTTAGCATACATTAATGTCACGTATGTTATAACTGTGTGAAATACAAATTTATTTAATTTTAAATTTATTAATTTTTTATTTAAGATATCTTTGTTTAAAAAACCTCGATAAATGTGGGGATTATCCCCACATTAACATCATGTCGACAAATTTATACAATTAATGGCAATTCAAATTGTATAATATGTAACACAAAATCGTATAACATTCATGGATATAACATACGTAAGTGTACGCCACTGAGTCGTATTGATAAACTCACTAATTCCTCTCAAATCCTAGATTAATCTGGATACGGGGGTAAAATGTCGCAGACAAATTACAGAGCCATTAACAACGCAGTCCGTTAAATTTAAGCGCTAAATAAGTAATTAGACGTTCACTTTGAATCGACCGGCGGCACACGTTGCTAACTAATTTCCCAGTCTTGCTTTTTTCCCCCGATTCCCTTAGGAGTTAAAAAGGTCGAACGTACAGCGCCGGCTACATCGGAGGGGTGGCGTCCGCAAAAAGTTTTGAAGGCTTTAATTTAGCCCGTTGTTAATTCGCACGCGACCGATTCAAAGGCACCGTCGGCCATTATTAAAAGCGTAAATTGTCAAACAGATGCTGCGAACGACTTCGGTTGCGTCCCGCCTAGTTTAAAACGCAATGAAAATTTTATCAGCGCAGTCATGATTCGACGCTGCGGCCCGCACAATCAACAGCAATTACAATATAACAAGCTTTGTCTAGAATAATCCCTTCATCATTGTTAATTTATAATATCCGAAAATGTTTTAGTTCATTTATAAATCTCGGGGATTAATAAAGAAAGAGTTGCGTAAAAAATTTGGCGTGCCTTTCTGTGTATCTATATGCCATCACAACTCCTAAATGAATGGACTGCGGTTTCTTTTGTTTGAAAGTTTACGTGATCGATCTGAGGTATACTTTATGAAAATCCGCTCAGGCGTTTTTTAAAGTTATTTTTTTTCTAATGTCGGAGGATATTAAAAAACTATATTTTATGTTATCCTTTTTAGATACCGTTATAGACATTATAGATATAATTTATTAGATATCATTTTTTACATTAATATAATATTTGGGATGGTGAGGGATATTTAGATTATATATAGATAGCATGTTATAGTTATATAGATCATACTACGTATCCTCGTCTACAAGAATAGAATGCCAAACGTGTAGCTAATTCATCTAATGATATACTGATTGGATAATAAGCAAGAAAATTTTTTGTTGTCAAAGATTTTGAATACAAACCGGTCAGTTCTGGTGCTTTCAATTTATCGTACGGAGTGTTCAGAAGTCATTTCCATGAACAGTTCTCGGCCGCTTATTTGCACAACTAGGATGTCATGTTGCAAACCGCACACCGTCGCCCAGGGGAATTCTTTCAAGAGTGTTGCATGTACGCTTTGAAATATACACATTGCCTTATTTTGCAAAGGTTTTCTAATTTAAATGTTCAATTAAAAATTTTGACGGAACGTTTTAACAGAGCGTTTTTTATTACCTTATACCTACCCTGATTACTCATAACTCATACATCATAATTGTATCAGATTAGAATTCTGTCATCTTTTAACAATTTAAATCAGATCAGTGAACTCTCTATTCGTACACCTAATCGCGTGAAGATGATGTCAGTGATAGGTAGATATAAGAAAGCGCTCTAGTAATTGTTTCAGTCTCTCTGTAGCCTCTTTGTGACAAGAAGTTCATCAATAAATCGTCATTTCACGAACCCTGTACTTCTAATTTGGCAGCCCGAACATAGCCCTACACGGACCTACGAACACGTATATCTCGGCAGATTGAGATAGCTAAAACGTATTTCTTTTTTGAGGATGATTTCTGTCTGTTATTGCGTTTATTTCACAATAGCGCTTACGAATTAGTTCAAATTACGTATTGTTATGATATACTATAACAATTGTTTAAGTTAACTGACCAAAAGTAATTTTAAGCTTTACTTAAGTCCCCCATTTAAAGAGAGTGCTTTTTTATTAAGTCATAGATCTCGAAAGTAATAACAAAAAATTGTAATATAAGGTATACTGAAACTACTGTATGTTCTTATATTAAGAGTAATTCTAATACTTAAATACACTTAATACACTCAGAAGTAAAGTATACAATTAAGAATGTTGAAGGTTTTAACGATTTTCGAATATAAATACCTTATTTGAATTTCAATGTCTGTTTCTTTTGCAAAATCACGTACTATAAATTGCTCTGTACAACTTAGTGATTTCAGATCTTTTGTTCAGATTATGGATGATAATTATTCTTTTCTAAGGAAATATTAATGAAGAATCCATTTGGATAACGGCTCCGAAGTCATTTAGCTCTTAAGTGCTCAAATGATTGGATGAAAAAAAAAACTCTATACAATCTTTTGAAGATTTTCACAAAGTCATTGCTTTTTGCTAAAGCTATTAATATTATTTGTTTATAGATATTTTCTTCAATTGTCTGTTCATTTTTCCCGGATGAGCCCTTATAAATAAATATTTGTAAATTCAAATATATTTATTATAACAAAACCATCAATAAATAAATAACACAAACACATTTGCAACAAGAGATAAATTAATCATTCTCAACCTTAGAAATGTACGTAACACACCCGTTGTTTTAAAACTAATACATTATAAACCTTCTTCTCCTCGCCCGAAGGGAGATTCTGCATTAGTGAGGAAGTAATAGTTTCCAGGTTGACTGAAAGCGTAATAAGGTTAGCATTAACTTTCTGGAGTTATTAATAATAAGTACACTTTAGCACGAACAATATAGTTCCTCAAATTTAAGACTCACCTTTTAACGATTTATATGTAAGTACTATATAGTACTTACAACTAAACTTGTAGATAAGGTAAACTTGTAGATAATTAAAATACATATGTGTTAAAATAAGCAATATGAGTAAGGAGATAAAGATCGTATATATTAGAATATCTGGACTTGTTAATACGTGAGGTAAGGTTTCGTAAAAGGATCGTCAAATCGTATGGTGGTGGATAGTTCAACTTAAACGACCGATGCGTATCGGCCTGTTTCAGTCTGGATATGGAACCACTGTATTCGCTAACAGACAAATTCGAAAGGTGTATATACTTTAGTTGCGGCGAAAATGTTTTTAAACATGCGGTAGGGTTGAAACTGTTATATTATTTTTTCCTTGTCTTCATATTGAAAATGTTTATATAGACAAAGCTGATGAAATTTATCCGAGTCATACGGATATTGAATATTTTTAATTTCGCTTTTTTATAGAACTTCTGTTGTAGCAAACGATACTGTATCATCTTTTCACGTTTTATTTTCCTTTACTGTTGATGCGGCGTACGTTCCATACAAATAACCAGCTTATGGCCTTGTATCTATGTCTATGCCGCTTAATTGCGGTATCAACCGACAAAAGAATCACGGGTGACAAAATGCCAAAATATATAGACAATATAAAACTTATATACATATTATAGAAGCCAAAAAGTGGAATCTTACGCCTTTATGTCGCATTTTCCAATTTCCGATGTGACATTTTTCCTCTCTTTCTCTGAGTACTTTTTCCAGGTTCTATAGTTTTTGGCATTTGATCCGATTAATCGTCCGGGATACTTCAATGCGTCTATTAATAATTCCCAACTCCTGTTGTGGTCGCACAAATCTGCGAAATAAATAACAAACTCTTGGGCCCTTAACGATTTGTTTACGATTATGTATTACATGTTGAAGGATTCTTTTTGCAAAATCCGCTTGTAATGATCCTAAATCGTTAACGCTGTTCCAAATGTCACCGCGAAGCAATGACGTGAAAGCCTTACTTTATTCCGGTTTGAAGGATACTGATATAAAATTACTAATCGTAAAGATGAAGTGACGGACGTAGCATAGTGGCTGCCATCATGTAGTAGTCAGAGATTTTAAGGACCATCATATTGTTTTTCATGTATCGTCAATAAAACCCAGAAAAAACATCTCTTATAAAAAATAACCAATAAGTATTATTCTCCATTTTGTCATCAAAACGTAACAGAGCGTTTCTCACGTGAAAATTTAAACATCGAATACATATTAACTGCAAATGTTCTCCAGTTTCCTTTGAAATCTCTCACTGAAGTCATACAAAAATTAAAACAAAAATTGCTTATAGTTCTTCTTGCATCTACAACACATTACTCTCGAGATTTTTTCCGAGTTAAAAAATTCATTTCTAACCTTAGCTTTAACGTAGTCAATTTTAAATAAGCGTTTCTAAGACGCAACGGAAATAAAACTGATATTAATACATACAAAGTAGTTTATGATGAAATCGGGATAACCTTGCAGTTCTTAAGTAAGTTATGTTAAAAGTTACATTTTATGGCTTAGTGAGCTTTCTAGGCAAACATTGTTTGATAAACTTTGTCTCCTAACAAATCACAATTGAATAAGGACATAATTATATCAGTTTGAGTTTGTGCTCTTGAAATTGCCTTAAAACAGTAAAATATTGTGACCAAGTTTTTTCAGAAAATAAAACGACGAGAAAATTTTCGTTCATTTGACCTGCGTGAATTTAAAACTGATTAACTCTGCACTTCTTACCGAGTGGTATAAGATCCCACTCGGTAAGAAGTCTTCTGTGCTTCTTAATTGTAACCTTCCAACTGGAACTGGGGTAGTTGAGTAAGGAGAACTCAGCAAATATCCTACCACTTTCGACATACCGCCACATAGTTCGAGAGTGCAAAACCTGTAATTTTATCGGTAAATCAAGAGTTTTCTTTTATTTGTTGACGGAAAGAAACAAACCTTGCATTGAAAATGTTGGTCCAGGACGTCGCTCGCAGCCAGGTTGGTTAAATCGGCCGGTTTGCTTATAGTTTGGCCAGAAATCAACTTTACCCATAGCTCCTCTCGCCCCATACTGATCGGAATCCGTGTGAATCACAACAACAGATTTAGCAGAGTCCTCGTTTAATCTCATCTCCACCGGTTTGCCATCAAAGCCAACTCTTGACGGATCTAAACCAGTTATGCTTAAATACAAAGATAAATAGATATATAAGATTTTCTAAACGTAACAAAGTTATGAAACATTTAACGGTTAATACTTTACTATTCCTTTAAAAAGAAAAGGCAAAATCTATTTAACCCTAAAAGAGTGCCATGAAAATTTAGGCAATTGTTATAAGCCATCAACTTTACAATTGTTGAAATAGTCTTATGATAAATGCAAAGTACTCAGATGTTTTCTGAATTCAACCAAAATATATCTCTTTATTTTTCTTTCTTTGCTGGCGCGGAGTCATTGCAAAAACATATTTGAAAAACGTGATGATGACGTAACTATAATAGACAATTTAATTAAACCAATTAATGATACTGTCAATGTCACTATATTTAAATACCGTACTGTTCTTACCATGTAATTATTCAAATTAAATAGAGCAATTATATTATTTTATCACCTGTGGCCGTTCCCAAATCATTTTCATTATTCTAAAAACGAAATAAGGCCAGTGTTAAACTTGATTACAAGCATTACGCGTATCGCAAAAAGATTCATTACCATGAAAGTTGAACACCATTCTGAAACATAGTGTTGCCAGCAATACCGAAGATGTGTGCCGCGAGTGAATGTCCAACTAAATGTGTTCTGTCTAAATCTAATCCGGCTGCAGACATGTTCATCAGTGTTTCACCAAATCTGACGCCTAGCTAAAAGACAGAGCAATGAATTGGTATTATATATTAGTAATTTTTGACACTGGTTTATTAAGTCGGATGTAAGGCGCCATTTCATTTCATTAACGGAGAATATGGCTACAAATATAAACATGAAAAATATGATCACGCGATTTAAGCTGCAGGCAAAAGCTAGTAACATATACATATATGTCTCCTCGCTAAGCAAAGTATAGAGGATATGAAAGCAAATTTTGACATGCGAAGTCTATGCGGAGGATAAAGTCCATATATATGTATATGTAATTAGATTTGATACTTATGAGATTAGATACTTAGATGTGTAATTTTATTTTTCGTCGTCTCCTTTCCTGCTAAGCATGTGGAAAATCGGCCATGACATTGATCTACTGCCGGTCAAACGGACACGTAATATATATGGTAGATTAAAAAGGTACAAGCCGGGAATCCTTTAGAAAATTCAGTATAAAGTAGCTCGTTGCAAATGATAGCTTTGACCTAAATACCTTACAAAAACAAAAACTAATGAGTAAATTCCTAATACGTAAAGCATATTAATATGAAAAAAAAAACTAACCATAAATTAATTTTTAATTTAAATTTTTTTGAAAATCTCCTACATCTTTTATTTTAATGTTTTATAACTGTTTTAAACTTCATTTAATAAAAATCATAAATAAAGATGCTAATAGACAATTTGTTTTATTGAATTCCAGTTGTTTCAATAACCGTCTATTGCTGTACAATTTTTTTATCGCATTCTACAACATGAAACACGCGATCATTTAATGTATTGATGGTATCGATAAATAAAGGGCCGCTCAAGTTGCTTCAGTCGCGCTTTGTGCCTTATCCTTTTCTTCGCTGTCAATTGTTGTGTAGGTGAGTGGAATGGAAGCAAGGTGCGCTTTGTGAAGGTGTCGTTCACCTTGCGAGCATTAGGCGCAGCCCAGTTCACATAAGAAGAAACGAAGCCTGGCAGCGCCATCGAGGCCAAGTCCTGCCAATTCAAAAGGGCAACATTGCTATTCCCATCTTGAATGTAAGCAGTTATCACCGCCGTCACGGCGGGCCCCTTGGGGTGACCTGAAATGCATATGTACGTTGATTTATTACGACGCAACAATATTGGAGTTCGAGAGGGACTAATGTCGTTATCATTGTTCAATGTTAGAAACACCTTTAATGAATCATTGACTTAAACACATTTAAATAGTTGGATCTTTTTAAACACATTTAGGATGATCCTTGAATATTTTGGACACAAAATTGTAGACACATTATGAGTACGTAAATTGTTTAAAAATAAAAGTTAATCAGGTACACGCGATTATTTATATTCATATTTAGAGGTGATAATGACAAAACTTTTACCGTGTAATTTGTAACAATTTATTATTTTTTTCTTTATTACCTACTACTGTGCATAATTGTACATACATAAGAAGTTTTGATAAAAAAAATTAAACTTACTAATATATGTAATATTAAGCTGAATCCAACATACGAACTTCGATTATTAGTCAATATCTCAAAAACTAGAAACCAAGGTATATTGTGCTTACATAACATAGAATAATATATATTGTATACTATGGTTTATCGACATATAGTTTTTGCATTTGAGAAACAGCAATGTGCATTTTACTGACATTTGTTCATTTCAAATGTCAGTAAAACTCACACACAGAGATCATTTACAATTGTAAACAAATAGCAGGTTTAACATTAATTACCAGTGAATCCATATGAAAATATAACTGTATCTCGGCTAGGACTGTACCAAGTCTCGGAAAAAATTTCTTGGGCTTCGTATATATATAACTCCGTATAGTTCTCCATAGATCTAAAATAGATTATTAAACACATTGATTATAATTTTTCCTTAAAGTTATTTTTATTTAAAATGTTTCTGAATGGAAAGTTATTTTAAGAAATTACCCGTAATAAAACCGTAGTTTCGCTTCCATATTTTCATCTTCATCGCAACTTGCTGTAAAAAAATGCATTTTAATATAACTTTTCAAGCAAGGCAACTTCTATCCTTTCTTATACTTCATTTCTACAATTTCTTAGAGCGGGAACTACCTACGACAAATCACTTCGCTTCCTATTTGACATTCAAGTTGAGCACTTTTGAATTGGTAATAAATATAACTGAAAGTGCTATTATTAATGGGAACAAGGTCTAAAATAAAGTTACTTTTAGACATTAAAAACTGGTTAAAAACAGTGAAAATAACTGCGTCAATATGTTAAAAATAAATAATCAAAATATTACAGTTATCTGCGCCGCGCACTGGTCTTTTGAACACAACCACTTTTGATCATAGACAATGCGTAATAAACAAGATGTAAATTAAAATTGAAATTTTACCTTATGAGTTCGAAAATTCATACTCAAGTCATTTATCAACAATACTAGTCAAATTAAAAATGATCCTTCGAACTGTTCAATTAGACTGCGAATTTAAGAAGAATATAAGAAAAAGCCGATTTCAAATTTAATTCTCGAATCATCGAAATGAAACAGTTCGAAGATAGAGATAATTATCGGAATCAGTCTGGCGCCGTTATGCGGAGGTAACTAGGCCACCATTCAAGTGTACCTACTGGTCTGTTTTTTGAGAGAAACTTGTTTTTAATTTTTAAATAACGTACGACCTATTTACGTTTCGTTCCATTCGCTTCATCATACAAAAGGTTTCTTTTTATGTGAAGGGGAATGCAGAATTCGTCGCGAAAGTTCTCAATGCTAACGGATATATTATTCAGGCGCTTTATTCTATTTATACGTTTTACAAAAGTACTCACTTTAATAAAAGTAAGACATGTAGTAAAACATGCAATTACGTGTATTCTTTTATTCATTTTTAGATATGAAACTCTCCTAGTAATACTTTCCTCCTTCACCCACGTGTTAAATAATTCGAAATTTAATGGATCGAATCTTGAATTAAACAACATACTCGGACATACGCCTCACTACTATTATGCAACTACATAGAACAACTATTTAAAAAAATATTTAAGAAAAACTCCATGGTTCATATCCGCATCCTATAGGAACTACTGATGTCTGATATATTGTATTTTATTATTTGATAGCGAGCGTTTGAGAGCAATCGTGCATCTCATGATAAACGAAACGTCTGATTAAAACAACACAGTGCTATAAAGAACCACCTTCCACCACTGCTAGCGGTGTCGGCCTGGACTTTAAGCATCGGAGGTTGTGGGTTCGAAGCCCGCGGAGGGCAATGACTTTGTGTTGTTGTTCTTATTTTGGTTAGGGTACTACGGGCTGATCACCCGATTGTTTGAAAAAGTAAGATGATCCATGCCTCGAATGAGCATGTAAAAAGTCGGTCCCGGCTTCTTATCGAAACCATCTGGCGGTGGCTCGGAGAAGTTGTTATTAAGAGGTCGGTTAATGTCACCGTCTCTGCGCCTGATCTCTCTCCGGTTACGTCGGTTATCCGTTCCGTCGGGCTATGAGATTAAAGGAAGAGTGAGTGCATCTGTGTCTGCGCAAACGCTTGTGCACTATAATATATCCTGTACCTGAGGCTGATCTCTTGAAGATCGGCCGCCGTGGCCGGAATAGGTCGGGAGGACATTATTATTAAAGAGTCAGTTGGGCCCTGGACCGCGTTCATCACTCATATATTTAAAATATATCCGCGTGCGCCATCAAACCGAAACACAGTCGTACATTACTGTTTGGAATAGACGGTAGAATAGTAGTACCTAGACTATCTCTAAGCAATAAGATATTCTAATTTCCTGTGTTCTATCTAATGTTTCGTGTTCCGTTTCAATGAACTCGCTTCTCGTCCCTCCGTTTCATAAAAGAAGGAAAAACACAATACCTCGGAGAATTTACGTTTTCCCGTTAACTCAATATAAAACTTATGAGATAACATGGCAAGAACTTGGCAAATACCGGAAAGCAAGAGATAACATGACGTATAGTCTTTATCGGAGAACAAATTTGCTTTCACGTAGTGTATTTCTATTGTATTCAGTATTGCGGTATTGGGCGTTTACGTTCGTCAAACAGGTTTCTCCTGCTTTGCTGTGAGCAAGTTAGTTTGTGTTATGTTGTTCTCAGTTAAAATTTTACTGCACGCGTGATAAAATGTTTAATTATGTAATCCTACAATCCCTGTGCAGATACGTGTTTGTGGGGTTAACAAAAGAATAAAAAAACAAGTATTCATATAAGGGGTTGGCAACCAGCGGCCCACGGGCTGCGTGCGGCCCGCAAACAGTAGTAGTTAGTACTACTGCAAAAATTAGTTTTATCTAAAAAATTGTGTTAATTAGACGAAATGTGGCCCACGCTAATAATATCTTGATAACATTTCTGGCCCGCGCTAACATTCTCAAAATATTTGCATATTGATTTTCCGGAAGTCGTTTTAAAAAAAAAAACAAAGTTTACAACCCTTAGTGTAAAATTCCGATCTGTGACAACTACACACTACAGCTGCATAGCGACACTTAACCTAACCTAATCCAATCTAGAAAAGAGTTGTTGAAGAGTAAACGGTTGAATCGATTTTCCGAGTCATAACTAAGGACACTCTTAATGGACTTACGTTCAGATAAAAAAGTATATCAAAATCGATACAGCCACAACGCCAAAGACAAACAGAAACATAACCCTACTTTTAGCCCCTTTACCCTCTCTCCCCTCCGAAAAAGTAGCAGGACTCTTTTGCAGACCCTGAAAGGTGTGGTCCTATACATTTTCTTATCAGTTATTCTACTGGTTCTGGTTTGAAGGGCAACTTTGACAGCGTAATTACTGGGCATAACAATATGACACCTTAAATCTCTAGGTGGCGAAAGCAGCAGGTTCTGTATGAATGATTTGTCACTGTACAATGCTTTATTTATTAAAAAACTAGAATTGATGGCTAATCTTCTAAAGACCAAACTCCGCGGTGATACTTAAATTATTGGTTAAAAGTAAATATATTGCTTAATGGTATTTACAATTGCATTAATTTTTCCCTGCTCCTTGTATATATAACTTTAAGCAAGAGTAAGGGAAAAGTTAGGTTCACGCACAGTTATAACACCAGAGATATTATAATCACGTTCTAATGAAGTTTCACTCTTTCCATTCACTCTCTCTCTCTCTCTCTGTTACTCTTTCTTTTTCTGCCAGTGTTCACAAAATCCCAAAATTCTTTTTTTTTAATTTTTGAAAAATCTACTCAACGTCTTCTTAAAAAATATATAAAAATACTATTCATATAGATGATAGTGATTCTTGTGTTTTAATTCTTATTTAAATCATTTATTTCGTTTGCGTAAAACAAATCAAAATTACGTAGAAATGATAAGTTAACCACGTCTCGTGGCTGTCGGCAAAGCATAGATGTTGAATATTAATAAGTTTGTGTTATTTTCGTTCCGGGTTATGTTAATGAAAGAAGTTAAGCGGGTCGCCGTTCCTAAAATGCAAAAGTTACAAATACCAGAGAAAGTATCAAAGAAACAACGATCTTTTCCAAAGAGCGGAATTAACCCTTGCAATCGGACGCTTTCAATGGTTTCTTGCGGTATTTAAAATAATTGCCATATTATCTTACTGTTTGGGGGAGAGATTTTATAGAGTCCACGAAAAAAAATTTGCGAAACGATATCGTTGTCGGTCATTCTATCATGACTCCGTAATGTGCATGAAGTATCTCAGTTTGAAAAGCAACGTTTTCAAAAAAAAAAAAAATACCGGCTCTAAAAATAGACTTACTCTAAGTGACAAGTGTGCAGAGCTTTATACGCAGAGTGTGTTAAAACACTAAAATGCAAGTTTGTCACTAACTTGCTAACCATAAAGCGCCCGGCTGGTTCGAAATACGTACATAAAACATTCAAATCAGTTTTTTCATTCAGTCATCTTTATTATTACGAAAATGCTGTTCTATACAAAAAGTAATTACACCAAATCTCTTTCTCGAATAAACATACGTTTATAAACTATAATATTTCCATGGTATCCCAAGAGCTGGTAATTATTTTTGATTTTAACGAAGGAATACTTAAGGGGGATAAAAACTTGGAATCTTAATTATTTTATCGTTTCTATCTTAAATTCTTTGAATGCTTAGTCAAGTATTTCTCGGAGCTGCTTAAAAATCTTCTATTACCTACCGAGTGTAAAATGCGAATTAAAGATTTTTAATTAATCGTAACTGAAACTTTCTGAGTAATATTTTTTATCAAAAAATACGCACCAAAGAGAGACTTGATATATACGCGACACAGTGATATATATGCAGGTTATGTACACTCTTTAACGTTTGTTCAGTTTAACGATATCATAAGAAGTACAATGAAGTTATTAAAATTTTAAAACTCACCAAATACAAGAAACAGCACGGAGAGGATCAACACACTTGCGTTCATTTTGCGATAATTTCACTAACCGTCATTGTCTTCGAATCCTTTTGTATTTATATGAGCTGCTATCAGAGCGTCCTTATGCATCATACCACACTGTAATATATTCAATTTCAACCTTGACCCGAACAGATTACAGTCCTAGATAATTTAAATGTACCAAAATAAAATTTTAATCTTCACTAACAGTGACCCTCTTTTGCGATGATTTTATGCGAATGTTTTGCTTATTTTAACCCATATTCTTATGGAACTAACTATAAGGCTACACAGATATTTTGGCGCAGCGTTACTGCTTGTAATTAAGAATGTACTACTTTTTTGTATGTGTGATTTGTTCAAAATATTAAGACAAAACAGATAAATGTAATATTCGTTTGCACCGTGAATTATTCGAATAACACTAAATTCATGGGAATTCAAATTATTGTTTAATTAGTATAGAGATAGATTAGATTATTTAATTAGTTTATAGAGCAAACAGGATTCAAATTCTCTTTTAAAATTGTAATTTGCTAGCTTACCTGCATCAGCACGTGACGTCAAATTTGCATCCAGATTATGCACCAACTTATTGAAACAAAAAAATCTATTTGGCGTGTTTTTTTTTCATTTAAAGAGATAATACCAAAAATACTTAAATTAAAACATTTTCAAGTTTTATTAAATTTAAACGTGCCAAAGGAAAAAGGGAACACAACAAGTTTCGTGTGTGATACGTGGTTTCGGTGTTTTGATTTTGACGAAGTGAAGAACGATATAATCGGCCGATACTATGCAAAGTCCGAAACACGAAAATACACACAATGACTTACCTATTTGAAAACCAGTCTCGTAAAGCTACATTTACATTTAACGACATTGACCCTGATTCAAACCCGCATTTGTAAATCGAGAGAAAATTTTCACCAGAGGTTGGTACCTTTTTTGTCGTATTGATTGAAATTACATACGACTTGATAATACTTTGACAATTCAGAGATTATAAAATAAAATAATGAACTACTACTAGCAAACGAAGTAGTATTGTTATAATTTGTTTATGAAACATGTCTCTATATACGTTTGTACGAACGTTAGAAATTCATTGCAAAAAAAATTATTCTAAACACATACTTTCGTAACGGTTAGACTCATTCAAGTTGAAGCTAAATCCGACTAAGCAAACTCTCGTCAAAAGTTTCAATTGTCCAATTAATTCGAGTAATGTTTTTGTTTGTGTTCAAAACTTTTCTTTGACTTTAATGAAAGCGAAAGTTTAATTCAACTTATTTAATATTTTTCTCAACTTGCCTTCATTGCCTACTCTGCGGGCACTTTTACATTTCTAGGAAATTGAGTAACGGGACGAGCAAATCAAGGCTTTGATGGTAACAACACCGTGTCAAAAAATGTTTTCAACTAGCAGTTTATAATTCTGCGCGACACTGCTTTGCGGTCAAGTATTGTGTCCAGGAATTTCTCCGGAAATATTGTTCTCCAACTCCGAACATAGTTATTTATAACGCATTATGGCTTATAATTAGCAATTGTGTGTTAATTCCTAAAACGGACAGTGCAGAAGAGTGAAAGGACTAAGCATTCTACTAACGCGTGTTAACCACAACTTTTGTAAATATTTGTTTACCAAAATGAACAACAAGGGACAATTCACATATGATCTAATACCAGAGGCAGAGCATTGCAGAGCGCCGTAGGGTAAGCAGACAACTAATAGATGATCTGTTGGATAAACATTTTGTTCTGAGTAAGAATCCAACCCACAACTTTACTTTGCAACTAGGGGCACTAACCACTACAACGACAAGCCAGTTCGCCAGAGCGAAATCGTACAACTACAATGCGGAACGAGCAATCGAATGAGCTAATTGTCGATGACCGTTTGGCGCAGATGCTAAGCTATTAGCTTCGGCGTCGCAGGTCGTGGATTAGATTCCGGGCAAATATTTGTACGAACTACAGATATTTGTTTCGGACCTGGGTGTTTTTCCGCGTAAAATTTATGTATGTAAAATGCCCTTATAACACAAGATTTAATCTTGCAATAGGGGCAGCGTTTTTTAAATAAAAATAAATAAAATAAACAATAAACCTGATTGGTAGTAAATACCTTCTCACATGGACATCCGCTATACATATAAAAGGCTTAATGCAAATGCGTAAATACAAATGTAAATGTAATAACCTTACACCTGATACTTTCTCTTAGGGCATGACACCTACACGGATAAAGAAAGTAAGATAGCCTAAAAACCGTAAAAGGTATGACGTATAAACAACAGTGACCCCAATGTGGCACATTTGTACGCAGGACATTTTGGCCGCTTTATCATTATAGTGATGTTATGGTATGTTATTTACCGTGGTAGCTCAATGCCTGGACGCGTTAAATGCAATATTAACTAAGCTTACGCTCAACAGTAAAAGATACCTGAATATCATAGAATAGCTGTATATCCAAGAAGTGATAAAAATATTACTGAAACAAGTGTCTGTCAAATCGCCAGTGAGATATGATGATATGACAAGGAGTATAATGATCTAATCACGCGATTTCTTGGCATGTAAAACGTCGGTCCGAAAGTGGACGATGTCCATCGTTTAGTACTTATTTTTAACCGACTTCAAAAAAGGAGGAGGTTCTCAATTCAACCGTATTTTTGTATGTGTGTTACCTTATAACTTATTACTGGGTGTACCGATTTTGATGATTTGATTATTGATTAGTGCTTATCTTATGGTCCTATATAAAGTCAAAGTCAAAGTCAAAGTCAAAAATACTTTATTCAAAATTGGATTGATTTACAATCACTTTTTGACGTCATT
>DWHO01000192.1:0-23925 GCA_018247575.1 Eurytides lysithous rurik | reverse complement strand
GCAGCGCCTCCCCACAGTCGGTGCCTTTGGGCCAACCCTCCGGCTTTGGCTGTGGGTGACGCTGGGTGGAGCTTACTCCTGCTGGCTCTATCGCGCATTAAGGCCTAACTGGCCCCCACCACTGCACCCCTTTGCACCAGAAAGGGGGCAAGTGATGGGCAGCGGTGCGGTGCCGCTTGGGCGAGTGCAACCCAGAAAGAGCACCCAAGCGGGACGACACCAACAGTTGCTCTTTTAAAATACCGTTACAGTATCTTAAGCCTTAACACAGTGTAATAGCTATCCCATATACGAGTCACTAGAGATTTATAGAAAAAAATACTGGTAAAAAGGAATCGGAATAATTAATAAGTGTAGATAGGTCTGTTGCCAGCGTAAAGATATAACATCTTTACTCGGGTACTATACGGCACTATGTTACTATGGACAGGGATGTCATTTACCATCAGGCAGAGGACTTCCTTGTCACGTCGCTTTATTTTAAAAAAAAAGTTACATCAACTCAAAAACCTGTTTTACCATTCCGACTTTTTGATTAATTTTGGTAAATAACTTTAAAAGGTTTATTGGCTTAATTTTAAGTCGTCACGTGACAGCAAATTGTAAAAGTCTTCGGAATCGGCATGGGACAGCGACGCAACCGCGTGGACACTCACACGCTCCTAATCGTCGAAAGAATTAGACAAACCGGTGCGGTACGTGTCTTACCGAAATTACGCTAATGTCTCACCAAAATGAACTTCAAATGCAGTAAAGTAACATGCAGTTTTAAATTACCTTTAAGATCAATTATATGAGAACGAAAAATTGTGAGATTGACTTTAAAAAAACTTGATGTTCTTGCCTACAAGACGATATGCTGTTTTCGTTACATATCTTAGGTACCTTGAACTCATTGAAATAAAACATACTTTAGATTTAAAGTTCTTAGATAACGAACGTACAGAAATAATTCAAACATCTACAACTCTATTATAGCACTAGCTGATCAAGCACATATTGTCTGCCGTTTGTTGGTAAATAACTCATCATGAGATGCCAAACCTCAACCGATTGAGATGAGAATAGGTTCGTTAATAGGTTTATTACTTCAGTTTTTAAATTCACCAAAATATGCAGCGATAGTACATCTACAGACACTCGTCTTTTTTTTTCATAATTTTTTTAAATCATAAAAATTCAGATGTGATCACAACTTTTATAATTTGAATCTTATGATTTGACTGTATTATAGATCCATTTAAACGTCCGGAATTTGCGAATCGTTTTTGGCGGCAAAATTCCGCACGCAATTAACATCTACCGTGCCTAAAAACTGCATAACGTTCCTCGATAAAAACGTTTGTAAAAAGTAAGTGTAAAAAGTAACTACAAGTACAATTTCAAAAATACCTTTGTCTACGTCAGCGTATATAGAACGAATTAAAATACAAATATATGTTTACAATTTTTATTCTGAAAATTGTGGTATTACAGTACCCAGGAACGTTCAAGTGGATATGTAACAGTTTAACATTTCTATTAAAATTTATATTTCAATAATAGGATTTAGGGATGGCAAAGCGTTTAACACAAAAACGGCAGCCGCACGTGCGCTTTAAAAAGATCCCTTCAAGAATATTTATATTCAAATCAAGGTTGCTCTTTTATTACATAGATATTTACGTCATTCGCCACACTCATATCGTTGTGTGATATCCATTGATCATCACATGATATTCGAAACAGCTAAAATTTTAAAATGTTATTAAGAAGAAAGTTTATACAGAATCAGGATCATTTGTCGAATTGTGAGAACTTAATTTTTATCATTTCTTCAGCGAATTTCATTCTTGATTTTGTGGATTCTAGTGTATTCATAAAATAAAATATACTAGAATCCAAGAAAATCAACAACCATTTCTTGATAAAAGCAATTTTAATGTTTAGAAAACTATGTAGCGTCCGTGTTCTCGCATTTATCTTAAAAAAGACTATCAAAAAACTACCAAGCTTTAGTTGTGTTAATAAATACGTGTAATAATTTTCTTATCAACTATGTGAAATGGCTCAGGCCTAAATTCTTTATTTAATATAATTAGTCGGGTAATTTAGTTTAGCAAATATAAATATTTTCCAAAGGAAGCATAATAATGATTTTGTATAAGAAAAACTTTTTCACCAAGATATAAAAAAGTGTAGAAATAACATGTTTATTTCTGAATTAAAACGAAGACACTCACCAAAATGCGGGGACATAATAATCTCGGTAAAACATAACCTGAGTAGAAATTCAAATAACTCCAGCGAGTACGCTGCTGTCCAAAACCGTAAATAATAATACACTAAAAATCAGATATAAAAACATGTAGGATAATTACTCGCGGGGACGGGCCCCATAAGGGCCGCGCGCATAAAGTTCCGACTTCAATCCGTCCCACAGCGAGTGGAATAAATACGATACTTGATGGACTGTTTATGTCATGGAAGCGGGTTTGTGCAAGCATTCACAGATTTCGATGGGGTAGTTAGGTACAGTCGTGAACGAATTAGTTTTATATTTATTCACATTATGTATTTTTTGTAGACTGTTGACGGTGTTTATTTATAAGTTTTATGAAATCTAATAAAACTAAATTGTTCTTTGCATGGATGAAATAAAATTGAAAGGTTATTGCACACATTCAATAAATATGTTTTTATAAATAGGAAATAACTACAGGTACCTTAAAATACAAGCGTGTTTATAGTATATCTTTTTTTTAAATCAAAATAGGTGCAGAAATAACTAAAAGCGTAAATGGAAATAAAGAAAATATCGCTTAAAAATAAAAACATACTACAGATATCATTGACCAGTGCAAAAGAGTGAGTTTACAGTAGATCGAAGCGTATTAAACGGTGAAATTAAGAAAGCTTAGCATTTCCAGGGTTCGGTGATCGGATGAAGGTAACAGCCGCATAGACTGAAAGCGTCAATGTCACAAGAAGTCGCACCCGACTGTACACGGGAGCGGTTGGGGCCGCGGGGAGGGGCAAGTTCCGCGACAGGGGAGCGCGCACCTGGCCGCCGCAGCTGCGTGCGGGGAAATCTCACGCGCAGCTTCCTCGCATCGCGGCACTCACACAATCTCATCCGCGTATCGTACACGCACGCATCGTCGCGGTGTGGGTTGACATGGCCCCGTACGAACGGGAGTACATACGCAGATCGGATTACTGCGTACCGACTCTGTTATGTGTTACGCAGTTGTGTGCGTGCACCGAGATTCGGCCCTGATGTATGTATGTGATAGCCACATTGCGATGGGCATCAGTTAGGATCGCTGGAGTAATAAACGGTCATTAAAATGTGAAAATTTAATATTTTAAGGAGACTGTGCGTAATATAAAGGAATAAACAGTTTGTCTTATAACAACTGCTAACGGCCAACACATTTTACACTTTTAGCAAAGCTTAGACAACGAAGGAAAGCTCCAAGAAAGTTAGAAAGATAAATAAAAATTCTGAAAATGTTTTGAAGCTATTATATAAAAAAAGTGAAACGTTGTAGACAATAATGGAATATTAAAGACCAAGAAATGGAAAATATTCTTTAATAAAAGACCAAGAACATCATTTTTGTTAGTTCTAGTTTGTAAGTTATAACTTTAAATTAAATCTTAGCAAAATTATTACATTTATTTGATAATAAAAAAATAAACAGTTAATCAAAAAATTAAATTTTATCTTCACCGAAAACAAAGATATAATTATTGTTATCATACGAGTATGTACAAAAATACATGAATTTTGATAACCAAGCCCATCAAAATATAGCAATTTAAAAATAAAGTAGGAAGGGGAAGAATTTATAGCTTTTGACATTCTTCTATTTAGAAAACAAAAATACAAACCTAAATACACATACTACAAATATTACTAATTTAATATAAAGTTGACCCAAATACAAAATAAAATAAAAGCTTGAGGAGTGCTAATTTCATTGAGCACGTGCGAAATTATATAAATAAATAAAACGATTCAATAAAAGTCGAGGAATATTCAAAACAGTTTATATGTAAACAAAAAAAACCTCCTTTCTGTAAAGAGCGGTTGTCCATAAACTAGCTCACCTCAAAGAATGTCTTTAATCTCATTGAATTCAGTTCGTAATTCAAAGATGCAACAGGTTACATTAACAGGGCTTTCGCCACAATGTCGACGCGTCTAACAGATTCATGAATGGCGGATTCCTAAAAAACATTCCTTACAAGTTGTATTATCTGATCACAATAACAGGCGCCGTTTAACAAAGCGCGTTTACAAGTGTACAATTCACTATAGCTCTTTATGATTCTAACTATTTAATAAGAGCCGTGATGCTTAGCGCGTCTACCCTTCCCTAATACACTTTTGTCGGTACCGACGCCGATTCGCGGTTCCAGTAACGCTGGATAGGTTTTAAATGCATTATATTGTTGTTATATCAATAGTGGTGAGCATTTTGTCAGCGGGCTGTCTTTTGTGTGTGCGATTAATATAATTAACAGTAGAACAAACACGCGGTGAACACAAAGAGTGTGTGATCTTATAATTTATTTACATTTAATGAATCGACACCGTGAAATTTAAACGAAACCCCATTCGATCGACTTTACATGCGATAAGAGGCTTATTGAAAGCGGAACATCTTATATAGTTGTATAAATATTGAAATAAACATTATTATACTGTTGCTGTGAAAACGTTATTAGTATTACTTTAAATTACCATTACATTCGCAGTATTCCTAGGTTATTGGTTATAACTATATAGCAATTATTAATTTTGATGGTTCTGTTGTGATATTTCAATTTTGTTCATATCTTATATGGTACAGATAAGCATAAGTTACAACTGTAGGTATAAATCGGTATACTTATAGTACATGCTCTCTTTACAGCTAACATACATACAATATCGTGCCCCTGTAGGTGTAGAGTTACCGGCGTTTTTTGCCGCTTCAGCCGTGAGACCGAGGGCGGGGTTCGGTTACTGGCTGAAAGTTTACACCGTGGCTTTGCACGTGCACGCGTTTGACGTCCGCGACAAAATGGCCGTCAATCCCATCCACCGGAATTTGCTGTCACACGGTATGTTTTGACCTATATTCAGAAACGGATAAAGTAAATATGAAATTAATCGGAACTCATATATATTAGTTTCGTTAAATAAAAAACCACTTCCTTTTCATATCAATATAATAAGATCGATTTTTCGACGACAACTGTTAATTACGCACTAATAGGTAGATAACTAATGCCATAATTGACACCAATTACCATAAATTGATTTGACATTAAGCCTTCACTTAAGCTGAGGCTTAAAGCCAATTCGAATCTATGCTTTTATGGGTTTATTTTTTGGACGTAGAATCGGATACAAATAGATAGTGGTAAATATTGAATCAATTATTTTCGGTGTACAAAAAATAATTTTAAGAGCTCAAAATTTTCACAATCTGGGATCTTGTTAAAATGTCGTAGAAATGGAGAAATATTTTGAAACAATTTCTAATATAATAAAAATAATAGGAGGTATATAAAATATTTCACCTGAGCAGGGGCTAGCTCGCATCAGGAGTCACTACACCCCTCCAGAATTTTTTTTTTCAACCTCCTGTAATGTCTGCTATTGGCAGTCACCATCACTAACCATCCCATTAAAAAGAGCTTCCCATTTAAAAGAGTTAATATTTTTAAGAATTGAGGGCATAGCCGTTAATTATTTTATTAAGGTTATACAGAACCCGGGAACATTGAACGACAATATTCGTTGATACTTTGGGTATAAACATAAAAACTTAGAAAGGCTTGAAAACAAGTTTTGTTTACTGCCGAACGTATGTATAGACTTTTATGTAGACATTAAAAGAACGAAGTGTAGTATCTCAACGAACCAACCCCGTGACTTCGATTACTATCGTAAAGCGACGGAAACCGACGCTCCAGTTTAACCCTCTTCGGATTTTACGTAGGAGATTACTAATAATAAAAGATCACGTAGTTTTTCAAATGGCGCGTTGTAAAGCGTTTGGTGTAACGGTAGGAAGCCGCCGATTATTTTGTAAGGATTTCCGAACGGATGTTAACCGGATCAGGTAGATAAAGTGGGTCGTAATAAATTATAGCTTGTTCCCTTTTAATAAACATAATTATATTGATCGTCCAGTATTTTAGAATGGGAGGGTTTATTATGTCACAAATATTTTAGTTGTTTGCTAACTGCTTTGTTGCTGATAACTGCTGCACTATAGGTACACCTTACTGACCAATCGATGTTGGTATAACATTCGGTCGAAATCACACGTGACAATGATTCATAATTTAAATTAAAAAAGTTGGCATATAATTAGATAGTGTACAGGTAAGGTCTGATTCATTATTAACATAAAGTATGATACATAGAAAAGATGGATCCTGATGGTACATTTTTATGAACCACCAGGATCCATCTTTGATCGTTTAAATAAACGAGTATTTGTATATAAAAATAAAAAATAGGCGGTTACATTTCTTACAACTCACAATACTACTAACGAACTAAAAAAAAAATAGTGCTCTGAAATATTTAAACGACGCTTCGAACATTTCAATCCGGTGACGTGCCTATCATGTGTCCACGCTCACCCTTAATGATTCTGATATATTTTTTAATCGAAACAAGTCAAAGGCACAAGGAAAATTTTCACAGTAAAGCTCCGCGGGTTCTCGAGGGCAAAGCGCCGAGTCACCGCGCGGGCGCATCGGTCCGTAGGGGCGACTTCTTTGATGCAAGCCGACGTTCGACATCGCCCGATAGCCAACAAAACGACTGGCGTTGCACCGACCGGCTTAAGTCACACGCATGAGCGTTCCTCATGATTCCCAGAAGTTTTAGTGCGTTCCCACTTTGCTAATAGAGGAGGCTTTTGTTTGGTTCATTGTGCGATGGTGTCTTTTCTTGTAGTATAACGATGTAGCATTCGCAGCGATGAACATCATGAAAAATGTACGGCGAGAGACATCTCCTGTATATTTTGTGCCCACTGACTATCTACAACTATCTAACAATTATGTTGGTTTGTACTTTAAAAATATATGAGAAGGGAAATATACATATAGCCCTTCTCATATATTTTTAACGTCGCTTCAGTTCTTCATATTCACAAACAATAATAAACAATTATTGCTAAATAATTAAATTTGGCCAAACTAGTTTGAAAGGTAGATTGATTTGTGTGGTGATTTGCGATGACGTTAAGAATTAAGGATTTAAGATAGCCAATAAATGTATTTCCTGTCTAAAAGCCACTAATGGTGGTTATTAATAGTCTTGGTTAAAAGAAATGGTTAGGGGAATAATTAACTATGATTGCTTGTTGACTTATTACATTTTAAATTATCTGATATAGCCCCGCGGCCTCCTAAGATTCAGTACGGTGGTTAAAAAATAACGCCAACGTCTCTCCTCCGGACACTTGTGAGATGATGGTGTGAATTGAACGCTAAGATGAGTAAGCCTGACTGATAAACAACTGCGCGAGTGCAGTAATTGGTTGGTATCTCCCTGTCATTTGTACCCACGAATATTTTGTCTTTTCATTAGGGCCGATATACTTACGGATCAACAGAATGCTGTTGACTCTAATGCCGATGGTAGTGGGTAAAGAATAAGTATAATTTTATTCCTTTACAGATAAATAGTTACATTATTGTTAAAATTAGTGAAGTTTACTAAAACGATTTGGTTGTAGTTTTTTTTGGCGTAGAAAATGAATGGAATGTCATATAAGGTCTAAAACTATTATTTTGCAAAAGTTAAGTTTTTTTTTAATTTTCTTTGAAGGAAAAAATTATAACTAATAATAGCATCGCTCATAACGATGTTTTGGAGAAAAATTTTTCAATGACGTTCTTACAAATACGTTCACGCATTTTTAAATAATCGCATATTTGTATGCTCTTTTAAAGTAAATAATTTTTTGATCATAAACTTATTTCAAGAACTTCTATTACTGTAACATCCAAAATTGTCCCAGGTTAAATAATCGGTAAGAAACTCTGGAGTATTGTCTATATTTTTGCAATAGTCTTTACAAACTTTGTGTTTTATAAACACAGATAAAACATATTGTAAGCTTTCAGTAGCGCAATTATTTTCGTTGCTTTTTAGAGACGAAACGTAAACAAACATCTAATGTTATTGGGCAAACGCAAGCCGGTATAGATGGTAAAGAATAACAGGGGAAGAGGTAAACAGAGAACAGAAAATAGGTTCCCGAGCGAGGTGATGATGTTCCATCATCGATCGCAGGTAAATAGGCACCCTTGTCTCGCGTAATCTGCAAAAAACGCCGCAGTAATCCTTTCCGGCGTAGGGACGGGCTTTGGCATTCGGCAGACTTTGTGACGCCGCGCTCGCCGACGAAATTGGTAATCGTTCGGCGACTCCGGGAAATCATTGAGGTAGGGATGGGCGTGCATTTCACTTTTTTTATTTTGTAATACCTGTATTATATGACCTACCTATATATGTATGATAAAGCGAAATAATCAAAAGGTTTAGTGAGGACACGCGCAAGCATCTGATGATCCGCTCAATGTTTTACCAACTGAACAGTTAAAATCTCTGCGCTGCGCTTTTTGTTCAAAGATATACATATGTCATAAATTCCTATGACCAGTACGCATAATTTATTTGCGGTAAATAATAAATGGAATTGGTGAGCTAGTTTTAAGAGATTTATTTATTAATTTTATTTATTTTAAAGAGATTTACCTCTACATGTGTATCATTTAACGCATATTAGTGCTAACATAACATATTGCATAAATTAGTTCTTAGCTTGAGACTAAGTGAGGGGTTTTGTTAATGTGTTATACAAAGCGTTAAAACTCGGCGTTTTACTTAATTTTTTTTACAATACCATTATTATATCAGCAGTTATGAAAATAAAAACATCTTCATGTTCGTTCTTAAAACGAATTGAGTAATTTATCATTTTCTTGGAGATTTGAATATGTTTAAATATCAAACAGGATTTCCATTAAGCGGAATTTAACTATTTAAATATCAGAGTTGCCAACCCTTGCGCTCCGGCGTTATCAAGTTATCTTTGCAGTTTGCAAATTCCGTGAAAGAGGATTATTTAGTTGGCTATTACTGCTTTCCAGGAAGGCGAGCTCAGGTAGTAGTTTGCAATTATGTTTACTTTGCTCGGAACATAGCAATTGATACAGTTTAATGTTTAAACAAAAATACGCGTTAGCGGTTTGTAATTGATACCAAATTCACTTGTTTTATTAATGACTTATCGCTATCTTCACATCTTACAACACATCATAATGTTGTTCGAAAGTTTCTTATGTCATACAAGAATTGCATATGATATGAATGGTCCAATTTTTTTTCTATGCAGGGCAATGATTTCCCACGTAGTAAGATAAATTAGAGTTACATAATTTCTTTTCTTTAGGCTGGACATGGGGTTGCTTATATGTAAAAGAAATGATATAACATGTGTTTGTTTACATTTTTGTATCGTTCTTAGCACAGTGATAAAATTTGTGTAAAGTGTAAAGTTTCATTATTTTGACCTCATAATAAAAACTAGTTGAAAAATTATTTACCCACCTTGTGTCCTTAAATCTCAGCGTCGCATTAGTCTGGACGTTTTTATGTAACAGGCTATAAAGACAATTGCTATTGATAAGATTAGATTTGCGACTAACGAACTCAAAACTCCGAATTAAGTTTTCCTGTAAATAGTGTGCGGTGTATTAACATTACGTAAACTATCTCTTCTTTTTAGGACATAATAAAAGATGTGTGATAGTAGTCAGCACGCATTTTATTGGGGAACGGAGCCTCACATTTTAGGCTTGATCATAAATTTTTAATTATGGTCAACATTTGAAACAAAACTTACGTTTTTTACATCGTATTATCGTCGGTGGTCACTCACATAGTTTATATTCACTCATATACACATTTCAACACGTTTTGGCTCACAATCAGTGTAGTGAATTAGGCTCTACCGGTTTAAGAATCTATGAAAAGTTTATGTGAGCCTACATTATGGGTCGCACAAATGTACGTGCTCTAACAAAATGTGTTTATTGTCGTTTATAGGCTATCAGAATCCGCTATGTAGTTGCGCGTTATTATCACGATGGGTATATCCCCTTTGTTTCCTTTATGTAATTTCTGAATCTTTCAAGTTTCCAGAATGAAGTAGTGATATTTACATGGCTATATCATTATAGTGCAGCATTTGTGCTGAAATTATAAATTCGCTGTTGAGCAGTGAACATAAAAAACATCAGATGTCCATATCATGGAAGTCTGTGTCATCACTAACAACCGGATTGGAATCCCATAGTTGGAATAGTTATTACTCGGACCGAAGTAAGCCACGTGTCCATCATCAGGCTATCACACGCGTCATCGTCATCTTTTTTCCCGTCGACCGGTCTAAGACGTTTAACTAAAAATTTAATGAACGGCGCGGAAGCGAGCCGCTGCGACCCGCCCAGGCGATTGAGCGATTGTCTATTAAAATTTCGTTAAGATATGTAATTACATTAGCTGCCCAAATCCGTACGTCAATCAACGATGCGTCCGTTGTTATTATAACTCTCGCGCTAGCACTGGAAACGTAACTAACGCACTGACGCCGCATCGGCTGATAATTTTATAAATGAAACCGACTCCAGCTGGCCTTTAGCGGTGGCTATGCGTGTTTAGTTTCATTTCGGCAAGTATAAAAGAAACGTGATCGTGCCATCTTCTTGTTAGACAATTTTAAGTCGTAAGAAGAAAGCGCGGTTATGAGACCACTTGTGACATTTTTGGAACTGCAATATAGATGGAATTTTTAAACAATATTAGTTAGATAAAAAAACGTGTGGGTGGTAGAGCCGCGCAGTAGTTCCCGCTTCAGCTGAATGGGCCGACTCGAACTGTATAAATACCTACCTACCTCACAGAAAATCGGTGTAATGCGGCAAAAATTTGCTTCCGTGTTCCGTGGCCGGTGAGTGAGGTGACCGATTGCCCTTGCTTTTCCAGACTCCCCTTACCTTTTGCTTCCCCCTCCCCACCTCTGTCCTGCATTTCCCTTTCCAAAAATTCGTACCTTGAAGGTCCTCAACGCATTTGTTCGCATGTTTGACATAGTCAATGTCTATGGGCAGCGGTTATTGCTTTACATCAGGTGAGCTTGCTCGTTTGTCCACCTACTCCATAAAAAAAATTATTTCTCCATAATTGCCACTAAATTATTTGTCTTAGTTGTAGTTGTACACTAGAGAGAAATTGCCACACCTTAATATACAAGAAATAACTGCATTTTTATATTTTACATCATTGATGTGCCTTACAAAAACAGAAAAAAAATCTGTTGTTGAGACGGGCTATAAGGGAATGAAAGATGTTAAAACAATTGCTCTTCTAAAATTTGTTTAGCTATTAAACTAATGTCGTCCTTAAGTTTAAAGGATAAAGCCTAAGCAACTTCGCCAACAAAGTCATCCTTCTTTGTAAATATAAGTTTGGAACACTAAGATAAGCTCGTAGTAGGTACACTACAAGAATTTTGTGCATATGGCGTGTGAAATTACACCGCAGTCGAAGAAGTCATTTGCTTGTTATAATTACAGAAGCGATTATCGCGATCATCCCTACGCGTTGACGTATTACTACTAAACGCACGACGCCCACCACAATTGTGGGGGAGAATTGGAAATAAAATAAAATAATAACTTACGTAAAGGCGACTCTTTGTCATGCGAATCGGGCATTAGGCGCGGACTCTAATTTCCCTTTTGATTTTAAGTAATTTATATGAAATTATGAGTAGGAAACCTCGCTTCGAGGCACGCCGAAGGGTGCTTTTTATGATAAATGTTCGTTTTCTATTCGATTAGGCAGATAAATGCGACCGATATGTCTCGAGAATGAATGATTGATACTTTTGACAGTGATATTACTTTGTCTTCGATGCGTTACGGTATTTAAAGTCCAATGCTGGCCATTTTAGTAAAAGAACAAACTAGTTAAGTAATAGATAAATATTAATAAAAGGAACAGAACATTTTTACACATATTCCAATTTTGAACTGCATACAACTTTTTAGTTTTAAATTGTTACAGTACAAATGAAAAAGTAAATTATTATTTCGTTATTAGTAACCTGTCATTTCTGTGAGTTATCGCTCCATCATTTACAATCCCCTTTTATAGCATTCGAATAACTGGTAACTTTATAAATTCTTTATTCAAATATATAAGTTAACAGGTGTAATAGTAATTGAAGTAGCGGACACGCTTAATTCCACGAGAAATACAAAAATCAAGTTATTCAGTAATAATGTAAAATATTTAACGCCGGTGTACTATTACAAGATTATTGATACCGTTATTTTTCATAATTATTATGTTTAATAGAAATACAACTTTTCATTATTGTTTTGTGTATAGCTATATATATATCTATCGTTTTTACATTATTTGTACATTATAATAATATAACTTGTAGTGCAGGTATCACTGGATTTATTATATTTATTAATATTTATTTAGTTTTTTTTTCGATTAACCAATTCTTCGTAATTTATTTTATTTACTTAATATATGTATAGGTACTTATTTCGCAGTTTTATTTCGTTATAATTGTTGACTGTCGCGTGAGAAACGCGACTGTGTAGTAGCGAGTTACTTTAAGTCGTACAGGCATTCACGTGTGCAAACTCATTCGTGCAATTAGCAATTTTAATTGATAGCGTGCTATAACGCGATACGGTGTAAAATGCATCAGATTTTCAAATGTCCGGCGCACCGTTAAGTTTGCCGGGACCTGCTAGGACGGAGGAAATGTGCGAAAGCATTAATCACAACAGAATTAGCTTTGGCGATCCGCTCCCAACTGTCCGCTCGCAATTTATATCCGCTGGCCGCGCCTGAGAGAGGTAAGATTGGTTTTATAATGTTACCAACTTATTTTTAGCGAGCAAAATAATGCGGCGAGGAGAGATCGACGATTTATCGCTGCGAGGGAAAAAAACTATTTCGGTGTACCGTACGTGACTCTCGTTTGTTTAATATAGATAACACGCACATTGTAATTAAACAATAGATACGTGTAATAGTAAGACATCGCGAAAGTTCTCATTGAATTATTACGATGCCTCTCGTTAGCGGTCGGTGTTCGGTGCATTACGAAACCGCCTTCACGCTGCTGGGTATCGAATAAATATTACTTAACGCTTACGTTTTGAAAATAAACGAAATGTGGCGGAAAAAAATTAAAAGAAACCTCGAAGCAGTCCCGAATCAGGACGTAACTTTTTATTAATTATAGCGGGATCCGGCGAGTAGCGTCACTAATGTGTGAATGGGATGCCCCTTTTTTAAATAATTCTGTTTTGAGATACGTTTTATAGAGGCTGACGTTATTTATTCGTAACCAACCCTCTTTAGTCGAAATGATTGGGTTGAAAATAAATATTTGGTCCCTCGAGTTACGCTCCTCATAATAAAAAAAATACCGTACATTTCAACTTGGTTAGATGTTACATACTCGTTTATTTACCACTTTCTTTTGCAACAATAACTTGAAGATATTTATATAAAATATATATTTTTACTTAGAATGAATTTGGTATTGAGGTAATATTTAAATAAAAACTGTATCTTATAAAGTTTCTTGTCTATAACTGTTAATTGAACAGCCAACACTTTACTACACCAATAAATTTCTATTCGCGCATATTCATTAATTATACGAACATTCATATATTATGACCGTAACTTAAATCAAGTTATAAGAAAGACAGATTTACAAATCCAATTATTCGGTGTCTATGTAACAAAATCCATCCATGGTAAGTTTGTACAACTCATCGAATTTACCTAATCGATTACCGACATCGCTCGCACGGTCGATAAGATCGACAGACTCCGGTGTTGCAATCGTTCGGGTGATTTTACACGGGCTACTAACTGCTTTCGTTCATGCAGCGTGTACGGTCCCGGCCCCAAGCGTGGAATGTGGCACCAAAACGTCACGGCAATTAAGGAATCGGCAAGCTCTAACCCCGCTGTCAGACGACCTGCATTGGGCACGCGGCTGATTGGCACGCCAGCGATCAACGCCGCTGGAATAGACAAGCGAAGATATCGGGAGATTAGATTGATTTAACGTTCCGAATATAGTTTTATACACGTAGTACACGAAAAACGAAGGTCTAAAACCCCGGTATAAACCATTAGAATCAATCTTGATTGTCTTACTGCTAATTTCTTACTTCGCTGCTGGCGGAAATAATAGTTTTCATAGATTCGTTGTTAAGCATGACTTCTGATAATTGCTGGTAATATGTTCTTGCGTTAATCTGAGAGAATGAAGCAAAGAAATAAATCAATTAATAATAATAATATTTTATTTATTTTCTCTCCACAATACAACAGCTTTTATGTAACATTTGATTCCAAAGGTACTAAGGTAGTAAAAACAACAAAAAGTAGTAACAGTAAGCCCATCAAAGGTGGTAAATTAGGCAGAGATGTTAAAAAAAGATATATTGATATTGGTAGCAGTAGTAGTAATCAATGGAAGACAATCAAGAAAAAAAGAATATAGCTTCCTAACAACCAATTAAAAAAAATTGCACTCCGGCGATCGATAATAATGTATATTAAACGAGTTAATTCATTTTCAATGCGTTCCTTGATCATTGGCACACGCTTGACGTTTTAAGTAACATTTATCATATTTCATGCGCGTTCGACGTCTCCCACTGACGTTTTCTCTTCCGCGGGTGACAGGCCACGTTATCTTCACGAGGACTTTATTGTGGTATACACCTACCGTATAGGTACATAAGTATAAACTTGATATTTTGAATAACGATAGGTGTTTTTATTACACTCATTTCCACTTCAGATATGCTTATAAAACGATATGAATGTGATCTTCCTACTATCGTTTTATTATCTATAATTGTATTTGTATTTGTTTATGTTTATTTTAGTGTTTATTTTAGTGTTTACTTTGATCAAATAATATTTTTCGTATGTGATAGAACTCTTGAAAAGTTTACAGGGTACTTAACTAAATTGTGGCCAGATTTACTAGCACCAGGCAGGGATGTTGTTGACCACCATTATTGTTCAGGATTTAAAAGAGGTAGTTTCCAGGACTACCATAACTATATGACAGTCGCTTTTTATGAAGACCTTTTTTTAGGTCGAGGTGGGGAAATCCTCCATAGGTAAGTCTTCTCTCCGGAAGACAGGATTATGTGGGATTTTTACTCACTAAAACCCTCTCGGTGGCCATCCTTAGTATTTTGGGAGGGGCTCTGGAATCCCCTACAAAACGCACCGGTGTCCTACTGCCTATTATAAAGACCTACAATACCTGGGATGTTTTGAACGGATTGGCAATCGCTAAAAGAGTGGGCCACTTGCTTCCTCACTTACTGAGCCATACTTATAAGTATAAATACTTTAACCTAAAGTTAAAACGAAATCTCTTACTAAATGGAAAATTTTGTTAAATAAATTACGAATAATATTAGTAATTTTCTACTTCGCACGTCTAAGTTGTGCAATCAAGTGTCGGCAGTGGCATTTCAGGACCGATACGACTTGGAGATCATCAGAGCCTCAAAGGCTGGCGACACATCGAGTTTTTTGATGTTGCCAATGTCCATGGGTGCCGGTAATCGATTACCAACGGTGAATCGATTGCTCGTTTACCCTACTTCAAAAAAAGGGAATAAAAATAATTGCTGTTTTTTAATAGTTCAGTAGTTTAATAGTAATTTTTTATTCAATAGTAATTTTAATATATACATACACTTTAACGTAAAAAAGCTTGGCTTTATGGCTTTATTTTATAATTTTAACAACTAGAGCCTTTTTGGTAGTTAAGTGATAATATAAATTTAGTTATCATTGTCGTTGTAACATGTTGACTTACTGTGTGTTCGTCGATTATACTCTTGTAAAACGTCATCTGGAGTATATACAAAAAATCATGTATTTATTGCATATGTGAATTTCACTTATCATCATTAAGACCGCAAACAGTTACGGAATATACTGTAACTACTTTTTCTCTTTTATGACCAACGTATTGTAGGCATATATTGTAGTTGAAATTAGACCCCGATTTAATGTTTTTAAACAATACTACTTGGTGTTCTAAGTACACAAAACAGTGTCGTTTATTTGGAGAAAAAAAATGTAAACATAACCTGACCGAGCTTGAATTTCTTTCGGGAATAACGAAAGAATTATAACTACCTACGCTTTAAAAGGTTTTACTTATTAATTAACAAACTGAGGTTTGATTAAAAAATCGATGTGATATGGATTTACTTAGTGAACAAATTATATATATATTCGTCACTTTTTTGCAATAACAATCTTTATTTTAATAATTAATAAATAATTAAAAAAAAAAAACAAGTAACAACTTAAAGCTCAGCGCTTTGTGGTTAGATCTATCTTTTCTCGAGCTATAATAAACTCGTTAAAAGTCTCTTTAGTTCGTATACTAAATAATAACACTGATTCTAATGTCCAAGTACGATATCAACTTATTAAATGCCTACAAGCTAAAAGGTAAGCATTGAAATCGCGACATATGTCTCACGCATACATATTCCCACCACTGCGGAGCAATCATGGGTTGTGTTAATCTCGCACTAAGTACACACCACCGTTCCTCCAGCGTCATATTGGCAGTTCATACGTTCCTTCTTTAGACTTACGTACGAACAAAAATGACGCCATCACTGACGCTTCAAATAGTTATTTAGAAGTCGGTTGATACTAGATTATCGAATAATTTTTTACATGATGACTTAAGTAAATTTAAGAATTAAACAATTTTCTCGACCAAATAACGAGGCTAAGTTGCGCACAGAATCTGCTTGGTTTTATGCTGCGCCCCTGACACAGTGGTTTAAGATGTTTTATTAATTTATTCATTTCCATACACCCCAATATAACATCATTATAGTGTTAGCCAATGCAATGTCATTGGGTATCTTGAATCTTATATCTTTAAACTCTGTAATCATAGAAGCAACATTGCCCCTCGTACCGGAGCATAACACATACAAACATAAAATTCGAAGTGATCAATTTATGTCATTTTATTACTAATTAGTTATGTAACACTTTTTATATTTCTCACAACATACTCTTCAAAGAAGCACGAAGATATACCCGTAACGTTGATATTTTAATTTTTATCCATTCCATTAATGTTGTTCACCGTTCCATAGTGCATAAAATTTGCTATTTCATTTTGTATTTATAGACATGTACAATTTTTTTTTCTAACATAGTAGATTAATTGCACTATTTGTGTGTTGTTGTGTTCAAATTTGTATGTAAAATCTCGTTATGTATAATGATGTATAGTGATATATATACGAACTCGGAGAGATCTAATGTATTTCGCGTACCTACCCGCGCGATGTCAACGAACGCAGCCTAGTTGTGCTTTCTAAAGAACATAATTTACAAGTCGAACACTGTCGAACGACACTGCAGTGATTGGCGGCCGACACACTTGCAATCCGTCCCGTTACGAGCCTCTATGACTTCCAGCGGACCCTACCATTAGTTGCCTGTGACCAATTCTCAACACTAACAGCGTTCACAAATCAACTCTAAGCCCGTATTGGTTTCTGCTGCTTTACCTAACATATAAAACATGAAAGCTGTTTTCAAAATAGGAAATTTGTAAATTAATATCTTAAAATATTATAACTATATCTATAACCTTTTAGTTTATCCGTATACATTTTATTTAGAATATAATTTATGGTATATTAATATAGCGTCTAAATGAAAACAAATATTTTTTTTTAACATATTCCTAAGATAGAAAAATTACAATTGATTCAAATCGTAGACTATTTGACAATTTTTGAATTGGTGTATTTATTAGTGATTCAATATTTTATCCCTTTATTTATTTTGCTTAAAAATCGTTACTGTGTGTTGTTTTTAAAGTTTAATTAATTTAAAAAATAGTTTGTTATCAGGATCTTCAATACGTGATGTTTCTATCTCAAAGCTCGTTGCAGTTTCTGATTACAGTGGTAGCGGTAACGCGCCAGGCCGGACCACTCGATGTCGTCGATGCATTGTCACTCGAGTGACACTCACAAATGTTTGTCACTTAACAAAAAGAGAGCTGTTCTCTCTGCTTCACACATATTTCGACTAGCAGAAGAAATATATTACTCTGGAGCAGCCATTTTAGCTAATTTAAAGCGCATAAAATAGAAATACAAAAGCTGAAACTGTAATCAGTAAATAAACAGACAACTAAACCTTGTAGACTATTAGGGTAAAAACATAATTGATAGGCGGAAGAGGCTTATTGTTGTTTATCTCGCTTATTCACTACGGGGCAGTAGAGTGGAAAGGCTAGCGGTTTTTAGCACCTTATTTTGTCTTTGTTGATGTCTCCAATCTACGATGAAACTTTGTCACAGTTAAAATACGAAGTCGAAGAAAGCTAAAGTACAAAATTTTTCATCGTTACAAAGTTCGGTGATTTTTATGCGCGCAATCTATTCGTTAAGCTTGAAGTATTAAATGAAAAATCCATTAAAAACTTGAATAAAGACTTCTAACCTCAAAAGACGCATTGGTTTGTCCTGGATCATGTTATATGAACACGTTTCTTTCGAATAGCGTTATGACAAACCGATGTCTTTCGAAAATCGGCGTTAGATATTCAGGGTAATCTTATAACCATGGATATCGATTATTTTCCTTTAATACATATAAAGTCATCCATGCGAAAGTTCTGGACGTTTTGCAAACGGCACTTGAATTTGAAGCGATCGAAGATCGGTGCGAACCGGGATGTCCTTGGTGGCGTCTCCAAACTTTCTTAACTCTGGCCACAGTCACGAACGCGTGCTCGGAGCACTTTTTGCCCGGCCGCTGGGTGCCGGCGCGGGCCAGATATTGAAATAATTGCTTTTTCAACGGCACGCCGTGCAAATGACATTCGAGATGGAGGTCGTTTTTTTAAGGCGTCGTGCTTACGAGCGTACGCGAAGGCGAATTGACTCTGACGAAATGTTCGCTTTATTATAGGAATTATGTGCGAAATAAGTTACGCTTCTATTGACTAAACCTGTAAGGCTAAAAGGTTAGAAAATCGTTACATATAAAGAGACGATTTAATCTAATTTCGTATGGCCATATCTAAATATCGATATTTACTGTTTTTAATCTTAAATTAAGGCGGCCTATTGAGCAGTTATATCTGTTTTTTTTTTATTTCCATTTAAATTACAAAGATAAAAATTGGGTGTAAACCAATTTCTGTTATATAATGATAATGCTCATTTCTTATGAAATTCATTAATGATAAACAGTGCTAGTTTGACTGTTAAGGTACGACTGACCCACCTGATGCCTGAATCCAGAATGGACACTTCCCATGGTTAACAATTATAAACAGATAAAGATATAACATATTGGTTATAATTTATCGGAATTTGTTTGAAAAAGAGTATGGAGTATGACAGAACTTTTAGGATCAAATGTTATTTGTTTACCTGACTATGATCTCTGAAATCTAGAAAAATTAAATAGATGTATCTTCAATGCAATTCCGTTTGCACCGACTTTGGTATTTAGTTTTATTTTACTACGGCATTATAGGCGATGCCTGAAACCTCGAGGTCTTACAAAAACGTTGCACGTTAAAAAAAAATTAAATAAATTATGAATTGCATTCCACGTACAATTTCAACAGTAGGTAGGATATATAGGTCGAGATAATAGTAAAATGATTAGCAACACGCGGTTAGTTCACGTCGCCTTGTCCCCGGCCTAATGAGAGGTGTCCGCCGGTGGCGGCGGAGTGTTAAAATCTCTGAATTGTTGTGTGAACTTTCACAGTCATCGGCCATCGCCGCTCCCTAGCCGGATTTATAACTAACGACACGAACCAAAACGACGACAGCCGAGGATACTTTTTGTCCGCCATCGGACGCCCACGGTCCGATATGCGATCGCTCTAGAGACTCTAGACCGTCGTAAATGTGCCACAGCACGTGCTACAGTTACCTTTCACTCGGGCCTTTTAGTTGGATAGTAATGCTTCGTAATGCCCGAGATTAGTTTTATACAGTACAAACGTATAAGACCGTTATATAAGGTTTATAAAATGTGTTACGGGATTTATAGGTTCGAATTTTCAAATATGTGTTCAAGATTATTATGACGGTTTAGCGCCGTCGTTTTTTGTTAGATAACGCTGATGGTCATATTGTTTGACAACTATAAAGGTAAACAAAAAAAAAATGTGGTACGAACTTTGCAGGATTCTTCTACAGCGTCCGTCTGGCCGCACTATGTGTTGCCAGCTGGTGATACTAAAATGTAAACAAAGATATATCAACCTTAGGGTGTTGGGACTGACACTGACTGTATTGTAGAGATTGGCACGAAGCCATGGTACCTCACTGTCCGGGCGCGCGCTTTTAATTCAATATACTCGAGCAACCTGAGTTCAAATCCCGGTGCCGGCACCAATGAATTTGTTAATTTATAATTAATAAATTTAAGTGCCGACTTACCATGTGCTCAACGGCGAAGGAAAACATCGTGAGGAAACCTGCATATTTAAGAAACATAAAAAAATCTTAAATATGTGAAGTCCGCCAATCCGCAGTGGGGCCGCGTGGCGGTCTATGCTCTTATACCCTCTGTGTAGAGGAGGCCTGTGCCCAGCAGTGTGTATAATGAATATGAAAGTATTCAATGTAATAAATAATTTTTCCACTAGCCTCCTATCGTCTGAAATATTATATTTTAAATTAAATTTAATGCAAATTTGCACACCGTGAAGCAATAGAGTTCACAACACTAATCGTAACATTTTAATAACTTACGATGCTCCTGCAACCATTTCAAGCAAATAATTGACGTCTTAATACATTGACGGACAGTAAGAACTAGTGAATTTCGAAAATAACCACCATATGTTTTTGTAATTTTTTGAATATTAGAAGTATAGTTTTACTCTAAACTTAAGTATGGTTTTAAACTTAATTATTAACGTTATTATTATTTATTTATATTTCAAATGTAAAATCATAAAAAACGAAAAGTTAACAGTATAATCATAAATATCGCTACTGTAACAGAAAATGTTAAATTTTAATTTTTTTTTCACAAATACAAGCATTAACGATAAATATCGTTAAAAGCATCAATAATGACTATAAATTCACGAGAAAATACTATCGCACTAAATCCTTCATAACCACGGCATACTGAAGCTGCAAGTCGTGTAACAGGTGAAAAACTAAATTCAGCCAATAAGTTGTTTCCAAAACTCGACACTGGGCTTCTCCTTGTACGCCGATAAATGCACATTTGTATAGCTGTAGTGTCTAAAAACGACCGTTTCGTTTTTGATGGCAGTTGACGTCATGCCACATAGTGAACTACACATTGATGGCTATAGACCCAAATGTCCGTCAACGTGTTAGTTGTCCTAAACCAACTCGAACACAACAGCTAGACCCTCAAGGTGCTACGTTCATTACACGATGTATTCCTCCGACAGGGTCTGCAAGCCGTTTTCCAAGGCCTCGAAGAACGATATGAAGAACTTCTTCAGTTCGCTGGCCGACGACTTTGCCGACCTGGTCCAGTACAACGAGGACAACCGCATCAGCTCCGACACCAGATACCGAAATCTCACCATCAACAACGTGAGTTGTGATATTTGGCCAATTCAAAGTAGTTCTATTCGTATTTCTAGATGTGTGACTGGAAAAGTAGAACTACTTGAAACTTATTTAATTATTTTTCCAACTAATCATATGCAGAAGAGAACTACTGGGAATAATAATTATATTTCCTCCCGACCGATTCCGGCCACGGCGGCTTCTTCAAGAGATCAGCCAAGTGCGCGGGATATATTACAGTACACATGCGTTACAAACTCCCAGATACAGCTATGCCAAAGCACTTTAATATCGCGCCACATTTTTCTTATCATATGGCCATATGGAAAATGTCATCACCTGATATTTTCCATATGGCCATATGTTTGTGTTTATAACACAGGTTTGCAAGATACTGACCGATCCTGGTGAGAGTCCTCCTTACAAGCGTCTCGCCGCCTTCAACACGATGATGCTGGACAAGGCCAACCAGACCTGCATGGACTACAGCTATGCCAGCATGATCGATGAACTGAGAAACACCACCTGGGGCTCGGAAGGAGGTCAGTTTGGGTTTTCACCTTGCGTTGGATCAAATTTCCGGTCTCTTTAAGTTCTCATTACACAACAAAAACTCACATTGATCCCTCTATCGTTGTATCGATACATATTGCTGCTATTAATAAGAGACATAGACTAAGAGTTCTTGTGTGGGTTTCTTTTGGCTATTCACTTATATAGAGGTGAGGCTTATCGATATAAATGTAGTGTTTTCGATTAAACTGGCAATGAACGCAGTTTTGTCTCTTTGCTTGTGAAACTTATACCGGAGTATCCGAAGTAAAGTTGTAAATTTAGAACCCAAAACAGTTCATCCGACATCTAAGTTGATCCCGGTTATTTCAAGAGAGAAAGTTAAAGTTCTTAACGCAGATGTCTGCCGACTCGGGTCGTAGTGGCCTCTAATGTATGGAAGTAAATTAACACCCTATGTAGTATATACTACATAGGATGCTACTTTTAGACTAACGTTACAAGTGCGATAGTCGGTTTGTTGTATTTTCTTTCGCGTAATCATGGAGCTATGGAACGGCATGACTTAATATCTAGATGACTTAGATCTAAACGACTTAGTATCGCTATAATCTTTGGACTGATACTGGTTTTGGCCTCCCTGTAACCGAGTTAGGTGATGTTACATCAACTATATTTATGCATAATTTTTATACATCCTCGTGTTGAGATTATGAATTAGGCCGACTGGTATCTTTAAAGTATGCCGAATTGCAGGTCGCCAATGGATGTACCAGACCTGCACCGAGTTTGGCTTCTACCAGACTTCCTCTGGGGAGATGGAGGTCTTTGGCGACCACTTTAAATTAGACTTCTTCGTGCAACAGTGCCAGGACGTCTTTGGCAATAAGTAAGTGTTGACGAGTATTAGGATCATGATTATATTAAAACTCTAATAAAGATTAAAAAACTGCTTGATTGTACTGTATTATTGGTTAAGAATAATTGGAGGCGGTGTTGAAGTTATAAATTTTGCAACTAAATTGTTTCACGAATGTTTCTACATTGTATTAATTATATAGCTTCCGCTATTAATAAGTGGTACCATATTTTCCCTAACGGAAATTTGGGATAATTTTAACAAATTAGTTTTCATTTAAGTTTTTAGTTTATGTTGCTATCCTATGTTTTTTCCAAGCATGATTAACACATCGAATAATATACCGCAATTTCCATTCCGTTGGCGACGTTGATCTTTATTACACACAAAATTCATATCGACGGCAGAAAGCGATTTTGTCATATCTCTAAAATCGCCAAAATCAATCGAGTAGTTAGTGACTTTAGGATATTCCAGTTAACTGTGTCAATTAAGGTTTAAAGTCAAGAAAGACTATTATCTTTCATACATATATGGGAACAATATGGTCCAAAAATCAACTTTCTATCGTTACAAATTTACGACGTTTTTCTGGCCGTAGCGTAGATCCTTCGAGTTTCGACAAAAACGAATTCGAAATCGAAATTCTTCCCCAAGGAAAAAATTATATTATCTCTAAAACATTATTGCAGCTTGTTTTTTTTTTTATATGTAGTAGGCTGACAAACGAGCAAGCGGTTCATCTGGTAAGCGATTACCGCCGCCCATGGACATTTGCAACATTACTGAACTTGCAAATGCGTTGCCAGTCTTTAAGGGGG